>JZLH01S0206999.1:16546-32105 GCA_001188425.1 Eucidaris tribuloides
AAACAAATTTAAAAAAAAAACTTGAAATCATCCAAATTCTTGAATTGTAGTTGCAGAGAGGAACCATCCAATCAACCAACTTGAACACACCCACCACACGAACCAAGAGCCCCGCCCCCTTGACCCTGCAGAGGTGGATAATGGCCAACAAGACGATGTGGGATGGATGAAGTATGAAGTCAAGATGGAAGATGATGTCAGAGAGAATGGTAAATCCTAATAAACAAAATATCTGGCCAATTATAATCAAGTCCAAGGGAGTATGTGTATGGTGTGGGGAGGGGGCTCCTCCAGGCCTGGGAATGTTTGTGTTGTTTTTGTCTTGTTGTTTTGATCGTGTTCAGTGTTTAGTTCACGAAAAAATAAAAATAAAAATTGCTAAATACAGCAATTTGAGGGCCTTAGATATTGAGGATCTGAAAGCTTCCGGGTGCTGTGTGTCGTAGACTAAGCTGTTGTGGTAGTAAAACAATATCAGTTTGAAAAGCAGCCAGAAATTTTTGGGGGCCAGGATTTTTTTTTTTTTATCTATCCGAACCCCGCCCCCCCCCCCCCCCACGTTTTCGTGTTTGGCCAGGAAGAATTTTCCTGTCGCCCCAAACCCCCCCCCCGATTTTACCCTGCGCTGCCCATGGAATACAAGGTTTGGTGGTTTTATTTAGTTCAGCATCAAGTACAATCAGTGTGCACTTGCATCATTTACATGATGAGCAAGCTGCTCATCAGCAAGCTATCAGAGGTACATAATTGATAAATCAGACTCTCCTTTTTCTCACAAAACCCTAATGTTAAAAACATCTGTCTAAAAAGGACCAATTACGTTGTGTGACATAAAAAAAAGAGTACACAAAGTTAAGTGTATATTACATCTCTGTGCTCTGCACCAGGCTCAATTGCATGGGTAGAATTAAAGTGCAGTGAGCTGCTATCCTGCCGGCAAAACAGGTCAATCGGCCATAATATTGGCCCCCCAAAAAGTCTCCACTGCACATGTCCATTTCTGTCTTGTTAAAAACCTCCAAGCCCTGTTTTGGCCAAAAAACAATTACAAACATTTTTATTGGGAATTCATCCTAAATCTGAGGTGAATGATTGTGTGTGTGATTGATCAAGAAAAGAGGGCCAAATAGACAAACCTTTCTGATTGTACAAATAAGCCTGAATTTGCTTCGATCTGGACTTTAAATCGTACTTCTGGGTATTCAAATTTAACATTATTGTAGAACGAGCGTTTTGATTTAAACTGATTTGAAGTAATAATAATTTGAGGTGATAATAATTTGAGGTGTTATTTTCATTATTTTATAATTATACCGCTCATCAGATGCATGATAGCATTCAATGTGCTTATTTACATTCACAAGCTGATTTTGTTTCCTTTTGTTGTGATATTTTTGTGTGATTTTTTGTTTTAAATATTGGCCCTAAGCAGGCATCAAGTTGAGTGATTTTGACAAGGAAATGGTCTTCGATGTCGAAAGTGGATGCGGTTGACAATCGGACTCCTGATATAAGTGATTCTGAATCGAATCTGAGTTCAGACTCTGATGTAAGTGATGATGACGCATCCAGTGACAACAGTGAAAGTGCAGGTGGAGCTGGTGGCTGGCAAGGTACTATTCCTTGGGTAAGGGTGAATGACGCGAACATCGATGCTGCCCCAACCCATCATCGATTTCGGGCGACACCCATGGTGACAGCAAGGGGTATTGGACCAAATTCATCACCCCTTGATTTTCTGCAGATATTTTTGACCGTAAATTTCCTCGAAAGAATCATTGACTACACCCAAAAATATGCCAACAAGATCATTACAGCCGTCACTCAACGTCACAAAGCAGCTGGACACGATGGACTGTCTCCCAAGTCTCGCTTCCGCCAGTGGAAAAGACTCAAAACTCAAATCGACACCTCTTGGATTTTGGCTTTTCTGGGACTCCTCTTCAACATGGGACTCATCAAAAAGTCCAGCATCGCGGACTACTGGAACGCTACCGACTGGAGCCAGTCCACGCCAATGTTCGGTGAAGTTATGTCACGGGATCATTTTCTTCTCTTACTCCAGTTTGTTCAGTTTTATGACTGCGAGGAGGATGAGAACGACGATCCAGGACGTAAAATCAAATTTGTTTTTGATCACCTCAATGAGAAGTTTGCCGATTCGTATGTTCCAGGAGAGTATCTAACCATTGATGAGGGACTGACAGGATTTCGTGGTAAAAGTGGATTGATTCAGTACTTGCCAGCAAAGAAACACCACCGCTTTGGCATCAAATCATATGAAATATGTGAAATAAATGGGTACACACTACATTGTAGCATGTGTGCTGGGAGTGAGCAGCGAATTCCGGAAGCCTACAGGCATCTGTACCCGAACAATCCGAACGACATCGTCCGTAAACTGGCACAAAATTACAAAAATAATTGGTGGCACATTACCACCGACAATTGGTACAGCAGTGTGGTGCTATTCAATGAAATGTATCAGGCAAAAGTTCTAATGACAGGAACTGTAAGAAAAAACAAATGTGCAGGAATACCGGACTCAGTTAAAAAAGCCAACAATCCCCCTGGATCAGCGTCTGCTTCAAGAAAAGGTAACATGCTGGCAATTTCGTACCGGCAGAAACAAAGCCGAAAAAATCCAGGTGTCGTCCTTATTTCCACAAGTAGGTCTGCCCAGTGGGTTAACGAGAAAGGAGAACCAGTGAATGCGGTGAAACGAAATGAAAAGTGCAAACCCGATGTGATATAATTTTATAATCACAAAAAAATTGGTGTGGACCTTGCAGATCAAAAGGTCTATGAGTATGAAGTCAAAAGGAAATCAAAGCGCTGGACAGTGAAAGTGGCACTAAAGCTTTTTCAAAAGTGTTTATTGAATGCGTACATTATCTACACTAAAGTGGTTCAAGGAGATAAGATGCCCAGGAAAGTCTTTTATGTGCAAATAATACAAGCGATGTGTGCGGAAAGACGAAGTAAGAAGATTCGTGGTCCTCTGGATAAACCTGGAGCTCGTGCACGTGGTGAGAGGCAGTGTAAGATGGTGAAATTGGACAAGGGCAAATGCCGGGACTGCAGTGTGTGCTCTAACCGCGAGGCGAAGAGAAAGCGAACATCAACGATTTGTGACCGATGTAATGTTGCAGTATGCTGCACTTGTTGGAATAACCATATTCCAAAGTAAAAAGGACAAAGAACAAAATGAATGACATACTGTACATAATGTTATGCAATTTGAGTGCTACCACTTCTTTTGATACTTTTTGATATGTGTGTACAGTAATTGGTGATCGGCGTTAGTTTGGTAGACACTCTGCTTTCGTCCATATTTTTGTTTGCCTTATTATTGTATTTCTTTCTGACATTCTGTTAGCAAGATATTCAACTGTGTGGCGCAATGCACGAAACGAAGGTGATACACATGTGGGTGTCTGAGGCATGTCTCTCTCGAACAATGTCTCGAGACAGTGTTTAGTGTCTCGGTGTCTCGGCTCGTCGTGGCTGCTGAATTCTCGGTCTCGTCTCGGTCCTCGGACAGGAATGTCTCGGTTCGTAGGACCGAGACATTGACAAGACATCTACAAAACAGCTCAATTTTACGGAGTCATCTCAGACTTCTCACTGCTCTCTGCCTGACCTACAGCATAAAATGCACTGAAACATAGGATTGAAGAACAAAGAGTAGAGATAAGAGTTGGATACCTGAACTAAGTCTGTACAGTTGTCTTCTTTTTAGTGAACAAGGTTACCATAACGTTAACGGCAGAAAACTGTCATTTACAGGTGTACACCATGCGCGTGTAGGACTGGTCATCTCGAAATACTCTTAATAACAAGTATGTCGGAAGTCTAAAAGATACCGCTTTTAAGTAAACACTGTTGAATACCCTCATCAAAGTATTCAAGTCTGAAAGATACCCCTTTAAAGTAAACATTCTGTGATACCCTAAACAAGTATTGCAATCTGAAAGATAGACCCTTTTAAAGATAATCGCTTCTGTAAAATATATTTTCCATGATTTTGGGGGAATTAACCCTTTTTCTACTGGTACACGCACACACATCGCCGGCTCGTAAAAAAACAACAACCCGTTATATGATTTTTTTTGCACACGCGTCAAATGGGTACCACCTGTATTATAGTGCGCCGAGCCCCGCCAGTTTTGTTTTATTCTTGACTTCATGTCAAGAAGAAGAAAATACCTAAAATATAATGTCTCTTCCTCCAGAAAATGAATTTTGGAACTGTGGCAAAACATACTTTTGTGGTGTGTTTGTGGTGTGTGTGTGTGTGTGTGTGTGTGTGTGTGTGTGGGGGGGGGGGGAGGATGGAGTGGACTGAGGTAGCCATCCCCATTACCCATTTTTACATATGTGCTGCATGTCTCTTAGCCCGCGTCGTTTACAATGCATAGTGATAACACCCGCCCCCGCCTTTCTTGGCATGGTTGCGACAAAACGCAATAGTATTGCAATCACAACTCCAATTCTGTACCTTTTCAGTAACAAACCCAACACCCGCATCTTCCACTTATAACTACCAAAATATCAACACAAATTCTGATTTTCCCCCCCCGCCGCCCTCTGCCCCGTCTCCGTAGCAATAATCTCAAAGTTCGTGAGAGTGTGTTTCTCTTGCGCCATATAATTAAAGGGCAATAAACCCAACATCTTCGCTATGCATTCAGACGAATAGTAGAAAATAAAGAAATAAACAGTGAAAGTTGAGCTTGGTTAACCGTTCAACGAGTAAGAAAGTTCAAAGTAATTTACTCGTCCATATATGGAATTCTGAATTGGCAACATCTATAGCCACTTTTTGAGCATGAAGTGTGGAGAAGCTCCCTCATTGGTTTTGTACTATAAATCTTCACTATTCCTTATTTTTGCGAAATATCTGATTGTCTCTTCTTCGTTGTACACGTATGTCATAGCAAAAGGATTTCACCATGTTTTCTGAAAGAATTTGGATTACGCTTCTCAACTAACTTTCAGAAAAGCGTAAATTTGTGAAACTTTGTGTACATAACCAATGGGAGTTCTGCCACCTTTCATCTACAAAAGTGGTATAGTTGCCAAGTTTAAGAACTCACATAATAAGGATTAAGTCAAACTTTGATATCCTAACTCTTGAAATGGCTCAGTCAATTTGGCTCAGAAAACTTTCACAGTTTTCTTTCATCTTAATTTTCTGTCTTAGTTGCAAGGCAGATGTTGGGTTTTATTCCCCGTTTAATGCATTTTCGACATATGATTTGCTTTCTAAAAAGTACAAATAACATCAAAGCTATACTAGGCCCAAGGGGGTTTTTGATTCGGGTTAGGGAAGCATATTGCAAGTAACGCATTTTTTTTTGGCTTCAATATACCGTCTTTTGGTAAAATAGTTCAGTTTTTATTTCAATAAAATTTTAAAAATTATTACCTTCGGGGAATTATTGAGGCATGATTTTTTTTTTCCCCTTGTTGTTCAAAATCTGTTTTCCCACGTTATACTCGATTCCGGATTTCCCGTGAAAAATTTCGCAACACAGAAAACTTCAGTCTTTACTTTTCAGCCTTCCCCCGATGTAACTACTACTTGACATTAATGACCATTCACCATTAGCAATGGACCGGCCAGGCTGCATCCCCCCCCCCCATGCCCGCTCTCATCTTCGCATGATTATGAATGATTAATTATGACGACAGACGATGTGATGATGACAATGAATATAGATATGAATGTAAGTGATGATGAACGATGAATATATCAGGAATGATGTAAACTGTGGTTAGTAGTCTATAAATTGCAATCAGGTAGTAGGAAAATAGAAGAAAGTGTGTGCATTTGCTAGAAATAACTAGTCCTAACTAGTGTCTCGTTTACTGTCTCGGGCATAGTGTCTTGGTCTCGTCTCGGTCTCGAAGGTAATTGTCTCGGTCCTCTGGTCTCCGTCTCGGCTGATTCTGAAAACAAGTGCTCGGTCATCGTCTTCGGTCTCGAATCTTATTGTCTCAGGTCTCATCTCGTCTTCGGCTTGAAACATGTCTCGACTGCCCAACACTGTGATACATGCACTAGGGGTACTATGCATGTTAGTGGTTTTTTTTAGTCACATGGTGAGTTCAAAGGTCATTTGCAATCAATTCAAAGTTTACCAGCAAGACTCTCTCAATAACTTTATAACCTTACTCCTTGTTTTGACATGAACTTGGGTTTGTAGATAGCAGCTTGTGGGATGTGCAGCCTTTACTGGTTTAAGTGCTGTCGGAGGTCACATGGTAAGTTCAAAGGTCATTTGAGTCATGTTAAAGTTTCCCTGCAAGACTCTCATATAATTCTAGAACTTGGGACCATAGATGCTCTTGGGGGATCTTGGTTGGTGCTGTCAGAGTTCAATGGTAGATCCATATTTGTGGCTGTCAGACGGTCAAATGGTATGGTCAACAGGTAATTTGGTTCCAACTTTAAAGTTTAAAGATTTGTGTTGTGGATTTGCAAAGTCCATTACTTCCCTTCATTTTCAGATACAAACGGTAGTATAGTGTTTATGGGAAAAATAAATAAGATATGTTACTAAGAATATTGTTGTTCCGCGAGTTTGAATTTTGCTGAAATGGAATCGGCGGGTATGTGTAACGTTCGCATCCATGACCACCGGAGCACACGATTGTGAAACGGCTAACTCCGCTCGAGCCTTCCGCTAACGCTGATCGGACAATTTTTGGAACGGCCCCTGCACATTAACGTCACTGTAAATTTTTGAAGTTAAATGTCCACATTTCACCAATCTAGCGTATTCTAACCTCAAAGGTTCAATGACAGGTGTTTATTATACTAATCTTGCACATTGTAACAATTTGCACTGATTTCACTCCTTTGCCGTTTCTGCATGTGCAAATCTTGTATCTCCTGTTCTTAAAGGCAGACTCTCGTATATAATTAATGTTACAACTGTCACTCCCTTTTAACTAAACTTGGATTGTAGTTGCACTTGGGGGACCTTCATCGTTTGGTGCTGGCAAGACTTTTTGGACATGTATACTGGTAACTGGCAACTGTTTGGTCAATATTTGATAGAATGTCAAAAGAAGGTAGCATCAAGTTGTGCTGAGGAGGTCACATGGTGATGTTAAATGGGCTTTTGAGTAATATTTTATTTATTACGATAGATGAGGCAATTTTAGCGTGAAATAAAACATCATGTTTTGGCACACTGTGTCCTTGTGTGTTCATCCTGGTCCGTATTACACGATATTAACATTCTATCGCGGTATCTTTGTCCATAATTGACTCTGTGGCTTTATAACCGGCCAGAAATTCGATCTAGCCTGCTCCGCATCGCCATGCACGTAATGCGCAAAATCATTCACTGCGTAAATCGACGCTAACGCCTTACGCGCTGGGAACCCGATGCGGCAGCTGCCGCACGCGCGCTGATCTACAGCGCGAGTACTATGGTGCATCACAACGTATAAAAAAAAAGTGGCTGTGTCTTTGACTTTCCGCAGTAACAAGACCACAGTGAGCGCGTTGAGGGAATCAGTGGTCAAATTGTTTATGAATTTTAAACAAGTTTGAAGAATGCCTAATATATATAATATATATTTAATTGGCTGGCCTTTTCAGGATATTAAAATATCGCCACCGCGAGAACCATAATTGGATATCGGTTCTTCGACTCGTGCAATATGATCTAAGCTTGGGCGATATTTTCTGTATCCCCATTAAGCCCAGACAATATAATATAAATGTTTACCCTGGAAGACGCTCATAAAACCAGTAACTTTGCAACCATTGCTCATTTTCACCAAATGTGGTCATAGATGCACTAGGGGACCATGGTAAGGATCAAAGGTCATTTTTAGTTTTTTTTCGAACTGTTAAAGTACTGTGATCGTCTTATGCCCACATAAGTGGCTCATGTTGCTGTATACAACCAAACTTGTATAGGGAGATCACTAGGGATACCTTTGTGTTTATACTGCGTCCAAGGTGCACATGTAAAGCAAGAGGTCATTTAGGTCAATGTGAATGTTAAAGAGTTTCTTGTGCATTCAAACATGGGTTTAAGGGACGTCCCAGTACTGGGATTCTTTAATGTTAATTTTAGTCAGCAGGTGGCTGTAACACATTTTTGCCTTTTGTTGGAAAAAAGTATGTTCTAACCATGAACAAGAATCATGACATTTTGCTCAGATCTGAAGAAACCAGTGATTGTAGGGAGTTGCGTTCTTGCTGGGCCAAACCTGTATTTACTGTAGTCGTTTGAAAATCATATGTGTGAACTTTTCCCAAACCTCCCCACGTCAACCTCAAATCATAGCATTTTTTGCCTCGTGTTAAACTATACAGTGTACTTTATATGGACTCTAATGCCCAGGGGGATGGGGGGGTTATCCGCCCCCACACACACACACCACATTTTTTCCTGCTAAAACTTACTAATTTTTTTTACCAATTTTGTTAGCATTTTTTTTTTTATCTGGCAAATGTTTTGTAAAGATAATATGATTGAAATACCTGTAATTAGTTTAACTCAATTGCTTGGGCACCTTCCATGTTTACTTTTCCCCTGTCATGAAATCACTGCTACTAGGTGTTTATACCTCGTATTTGAACTATCTTTCCATCATCACATTAGCTTGTTCATAAAATATTTTTTGACACTCTATATTCATGTACATACTGTTTCACCGTGCTGACAAATTGAAAATGTATAAATCTGTATGCTTTTTACATACTTGCAAGAAAATCTTGTAACCCTTTGTGCCAAGTTATTCCGCTGATATAATTATGGTTGGATAAGTAAAATGTTTTAAGTTTGAGTTATTGAAATGTTAAGATTGTATATTATGATACCATTTTATCTGGCTCCATGTAATTCCTTTCACTGTTTTGTAGCTGATACGCTACATTGAGTAAATTGTGATGCTATATTGATGTAAATTGTAAGTTCATGTACTAATTGCCCTCCTGTTATAACAATGTCCTCTACCAGTACTTAAATAAGGGGAATTTATTGTTGGGTGTTATACATACTAGCACACAAATTGAATTGAGGTTTCTTTGCAGTTAACACTTTATCTTGCTCAATAATTATGACTGTATGTCTATTACAGTTCAATTCTGATGAAGTTGGGGGGTGGCTTTAACAGTGTCATTAAATGCCAACTACAATATTTCCAATGCGTTCTTTTACTCATTTGTAGTTGTCTGGCCATCAAAACCTGTCTTAACCGCACACTGTCTATCGCAGGCCACCCGCCGTCTAGCGGCCACTTCTTTCTTTCCTTGGGTGGCTGCTATAAAATAACGACAGGTTGACTGTTAATATGTGCATTTTTATTCTTCGATGTACTTGTGTGTATTCATCCTTTAAAACTATGTTTTGTGATATTATTGGATGCTTCATTACATGTTTGGAGTTGGGCATGCTCCAGAGCAAAGTGACTGATATTGCTTCCAGCCCATGCCAGATGTAGCCATATCTTTTTGTATAAAATATTTTCTTTTGTTGTATTCCATTTTTGTAAAATATACGTGTACATGTTTGTATGTATACCTTTTGAGGCAGTCTGATATATAAAATCATAATCATCATATTATAGGTGCGAAGACATATAGTTTGGAGGCCGCAAATTGGAAGTGAAAGAATTTGTAAAGTCATTGGTATGACGGAATCGGATTGAAATGCCAAAAGTGCAAACGCCACGATCGCCGACTATTGTTCTGAAGCCGTCTTCTTTCAATCCATATTTGAAGATCTACATGAATGTTATTTCGCTTCATGGCGTAATTTGTCCTTCTGTCACCACTTTCTTCAGTCAGATGCATTAATTATTATTCGCACACCACATAAGTATTATAAACACACCCCCTAGCGCCGACCAAGGGAATGAAACCTTCTTTTGGACTTCGCACAAGGCACCAACAAGGCTCATAACAGCTTTTATTTATTTCTTTATTTATTTATTTATTTATTTATTTATTATTTATTTTTATTTATTATTTATTTATTTCTTTTATTTATTTATTTATTTATTTATTATTTATTCATTCATCATTCATCATTTATGAGTTTTTTAACCGGGTAACCGCGCATCGGGTAAGTTGAATACTGTTATTCTCGATCCAGGGGACGCTATTTTTTCCTGCTAAAACTTGCTAAACTTTATCATTTATTAAGCATTTTTTTTTTGTTACTCTGCAAACATGTATTAAAAAGATAATATGATGAATTAATTATAAATTCAATTAATGCGGGGCACCTTCCATGTTGTACTTTCCCCCATCCATACATACAAAATCACCACTACTAATATTTATAATATCTGGTTTGAACATTCCTTCGATCATTCCATCAGCTCTGTTCATGAAAAATATTTTTTACATATTCATGTAGCATGTATAGATTTTTCACTGCTGAAAACTGAAAAATGTATGAAATATTGTAAATGCTCTTTCGGTTTAACATACTGGCAAAGAAAACTTGTACCCTTTTGTGCCAAGTTATATGAGCTGAGTATAATTCATTTGGAATAAGAAATGTACGTTTTTCAGTTTGCGTATGAAATGTAATTGTCATACTTATACAGTTTATCTGCTAACAGTGAATTCCTTTCAACTGTTTGTAGCATCGTTATGACTAACATCTGATGTAAATTGTTGATGCTACATGTGATTAATTGTCAGTTCATGCGTCTGTAAATGCACTGACTCTTGTTAAGAACAAAGTCCATGGACCATGTGCTTGAATAAGGGAATTTATTTGTAATGGTTAATTCAGGGCTCGACACTAGCACTTGCCCGCTTAGCCGCGGCAAGTAAAATTTCATGTTGGGCAATACTGAAAATAAAAATTACTTTCCCAATGGGCAGTAAAATTTTGAATTCATGAAATGAGCAAAACTACCTTGAAATATGTCCGCAAATCTTACCAAAAATTAAACAAAATATGTCTTAAATTTTGTGTTCATAAACTAACTTTCAGTTATTTTTTTCATTGAACTAATTTTAAATGATTTTTCTACATGCTAAGCATCAACACCTTTGTACGCCCCTCGAATAAATAACAAACATCCATGCTTTTAACGAGGTCTTATCATTTAAACTTAGTGAGAAACATTTTAAATACTTTTCATTATTTCGTTACTTCTGCGTATTTTTTATCGGGCGAATAAAAATTAGAAAGTGATAATTACTTCGCCCAAGGGCAAGTAGAAAAAAAGTTAGTGTGGAGCCCTGTGGTTATTTACATACTTATGCACACAAATATTGAATTAGAAGTTTGCTTTTGGCATACAGCTTCATTTGCTCAATGGTTATGACTGTATGTCTAATTACATTCATTCTGATGATTTGGGGGGGGGTGCTTACAGTGTCATTAATCGGCCAACATAATTGATTTCCATGTTGTTATTGTTTACCTCCAATTTTAGTTTATGTACATGTATGACGCAGTATTTTATGCCTGCCGCACGAAAAGCGGAGCCATCAATGTTTTCGGTTATCACTCCGGCGTCCGTTACCGGTCTCGGTTACGCGATAACTTAAGAACCGCCCAATCGGATTTGATGTAAACTAGGACCAAGTATGATACATGAGCACCAATGACCTGACTTAGATTCTGGAGCTGAAGGGTCCAAGGTACCTGAGCCTAAAATATTCTCATTTGGGCTCGTTACCATGACCCGGCGATAACTTGAGAACGGCCTTGTCGGATTTCTCGAACTTGGTGAAGTATATATTATGAGGGCACACTGAAGTTTATTCTGGAGCTGGAAGTCAAAGTCTCCGGTCCTAATAGTCTGATTTGGGCTCAGTTCCGCAATATGAAAACCGCTGGTCGATTTTGATGTAACTGGTCGAAGTATGTATTCAAAGAGGCAACAGATGAATGATTAGATTTTGGGCTGAAGAAGGTCAAGTCAAAGTCCGGGCCTAAAATATTCTGATTTGGCTCGTACCTGCGGTAACTTTGAACGCAGTCGGATTTTCATGTTACTAGGTGAAATACATATTTTCAGGCAACAATGGAAACTGATTAATTTTGGAGGTCAAAGTATGGGCCTAAAATACTGATGTCTGATTTGGGCTAGTTACGGCGATAACTTGAGAGCGGCCTGTTGGATTTCATTAATTTGGTGAAGATGTATTGTGAGGCACAATAACGATAAAATTTGGAGTGAAACGGTCAAAGGTCACCAGGCCTTACATATGTCTGATTTGGCCCTACTGTGATAACATGTTGGCTGGTCCTATTCTTGAGAACTTGGAAAGTATCTAATATAAGGCACCAATTTACTGAATTTCGATTTGGAGTTGAAAGTTCAGAGGTCAAAGGTCAGCAAGCTCATGTCCGATTGAGCTCATTGTCTGCGTACTTAAGAAAGTTCTGCTCATTGGATTTTTACTGTAACTGGTCAAAGTCACATTGCTATTCTCTCATTGGCCCTGCTACAATGGTAATTGAAAGCTTTTCAAATTACATCAATGGATGGGACTGCGGATGTGGAGCTACCCATTGACTGCGTGCAGTCCAACTTCTCTATTATTCGTGATTGAGCTTTATGTATCATTCATAAACTACCTGTATGTGTTTGTGTATGTATTGATGCTCTCCAAGCAACATGACTGATGTGCTGCACACCTGACCCCATCACATGGGCATCATTTTCCTACTTTTATTTTTTTGATTGTATGTAAGTATGTTCATTCGTTTTTGAATATCTAACTTTTTTGTAATCTTTTTTGAGGTGATTGGTCTAATGACTCGTCTATAATAGTAATTGATAATGATAATAATAATATAAAAAATAATATAATAATACTAATATAATATAATCAATAATAATAATAATAATGATATAAATAATAATAATATACTAATAATAATTAATAATAATCTAATAATAATAATCAATCTAATAATAATAAACCACTCAAAAATATTATCACAACGTCACGATGTAAGACACCAATATACATATTTTGGAGGCCGCAACCCTTGGGAAACCGAAAAGAAAAGGCGTGTGAGATGGAGAGAGCTCTAAATTGTCTGTCAAGGCAAAGCCACGCTGTATCACCGACTATTGTTCTGAGGCCTTCCTCAGTCTATTATGTTTGAAGCATCTTGTTTATTTCACTTCACCTAATTTTGTCTTCTGTCCGTCCTTTCTTTCGTTAGGATGCATTATTATCTGCATCATCCCACAAAGTACCTGTAGCAGTTTTTCTCAAAAAATAATTGTGCAAGTCAAACACCTTCTTGGTAATAATAAAAACAGTGAGTTTGGCTACACGCACCATCAAGGGCAATAGTCTTTGCTTCAAATGCCGTTTGTTCTGTTCAGTTTGCTTGTTTAAATCCTGAGATATGTTCAGTTTAAAACGAAAAGGTTAATCACAAAATTCCACTTTTACTACAGCCAATAATAGTCAGGCCCTCTTCCGTAACAGTGACACAATTGTGATTCCACCGTTTTGTTTTTTACAAGAATATCTCGAGATCTAAAATTCAAAACAAGCACATTGAGACCAAACAAACAGCATCTAAAGCTAAGACGTTGCCTAATGTTGCTTAAACATGTGTCACAGCAATATTTTCTACCGTCAATAGAGAGTGCTTTTCACTTGACCCAATTTTTTGAGACGTGTCGCAGAGTATCAAAAAAGTCGCAAATAATAAAGCCCCTCTTCGCACTTAGACACTACATCTGGTACATGATGCTACATCAACTCAGAGCAAAGTCTTATGCTTTTAAAGGCATTCGTTTTGTTCTAATTGCTGTTTAATCCGAGATATAATGTACATGTAAACAAGCAGAAGGGTGGAATCAGAATTGTGCAATTTTACAGGGATTTTAGTAAAAAGGCACAATTGGAATTTCACCCTCGTCTTATTAGATCAACATATCTCTAGATTAAGAAAATCAAATGAACTAAACTAACGGTATTGAAAGCATAGACTGGCTCTTGACGATGATGTAAAATAATGTCACAAGAGTATTTCTAACTGCCCAAGAGGGGCATTTCACTTGCCACAATATATTTGTCATACTTCAATTCTAAAGGTTTTAGACTGGAATTTTGCTTTGTGTATCAAAACTTGTGTTTGTTATAAACAAAGTGCCAGGTGTAAAAATTACTTTTTATGTTGTTCCATAAACTATATCTCATTTTTTCTTCCGCTTCCATGATTAATGTTTTGGAGCAGGAAGTTTTACTTTGTTGCATCAAAATTTTGTTTGTGTTCATTATAGCAGGATTGCCAGTGTGTAAAAAATTATATTTTTTATGTTTTACGGTATATATTTTTAGTGGTCATGCTAACATAGTACACTGGTATTCGTGAATGACAACTTGCGGTGTAGGGGACAGTGATTTCGTTAACCGGTAAATCAAACTGAAAATCCGTTGTTACTTTACTTTGTGTGAAAATCATGAATCACATTTGTGAAACCGGAATTCTGTTTTTGCTGTGTACATTTTCTTATGACAAAATGAACTGCCATTTCGATCAAGTTGAATGAATACAGGTTTTCAGAAATGGAACGACCATTTTGAAACAGATAAATCACTGTCTCTACCAGTGGACAAGTCATTTATCCTAAGCAAAGTTTTAACATCGTATAAAACATCACAGAAAAAGAACAACATGAAATAAAGCTGAGTTACTTTTTGATTAATCTTATACAATGTAATATCAATAAATTGTCCATAGCCTACATGTCCACAACATGCACATGATATTTAGCGATGTAATGCTTGTATATAAATTATTATTTTCTGTTGAATCTCATGAAATAAAGTGTTATCATGAAATTCATATGAACCATTACGATACATAATGTAAAAAAAAATTCAATTTCTGTACTTTTAAGTACTGTAAGTGTTGCTGCTGCATATTTTGAATGTGATATTTGTTGTGTGTACCTGTAGAATGTTTTGTCAGTTTTTGCATTTTCTGTTTGGGTAAGACAACTCACGACATGATTTGTCTGTCATGAAGAATATGACTTCTTGTGTTATATTGTTGTTGCATGCCAATAATTGCACATGTGTGTGATGTGTATGTGTCATGTTCGTTTGTGTGAATGGGTAGAGTGGTTGTATTTTATTTTTCTGACTTTTGCCTTTCCTTCATATTAGTGTATGTAGAATGTCCATTACAAGATGACATTGCGAGTGTGGCGTATATGCAATTATAATCACATAAAAAATCAAATATTTCATTCAAATTCAATAAACTCACCAAAAAGTATATACATATAGGAAGTAAGAACTTACAAGCTTACCAAAAAGGCAAAACACACAAAAAGTTATTCACATAACATGGAAATATGATTTTTCTGAAGGCCAGTGTGAACGGTATGCAACAAACCACCCCAATACATACTGTTACATAAAGAATACAAATGCATCTTCTGCATCTGGAAATTTAAATACATCCAAAAAAAGTCCACGTTCAAGTCCTTTCATTGCATACCAACTTGAATAGCTTCACTATAGTTCTGAGAGATTTTGCTATGATTTTTTGAATTATAGTCATGAACAACCTTAAACCTA
>JZLH01S0206999.1:35310-47975 GCA_001188425.1 Eucidaris tribuloides
GGGCTAAAATATACAACATGAAAATTAATTAATTTGTGGCCATTCTGAATGCACTTGTACCTGTTAGGCACCCCCCCGCCACCCCCCCCCCAAAACTTCATCATGAATAATGTAATAGTGACATTGCTCAGTCATAAATATGATGCAAAGCATTAAAGCTGTCTTACTGCCATAAGATATACCTTCTAATTCATATCCCCCTTATGTGCATCATAAGTATCATACAGTATGTCTTGTAATGAACTCCATAATCAACTATAACATTTCCCCTATGCACATAGCACTGTCTCTGCGTCCAGAGCCCTGATTCTTATTTTAGGCGCCTCTTGTTCTTCGTGCTGCCCTCCTTGCTTTCACTCTCATTTACAAAGAGTTGTTATTCTAAGGTCTAACCATGACTTAACAATTAACATCGAAATGTAGGCTCACTCAGATTTACATTAATGTAGCCAGTAACAGCCTACAAATCCATGTGAAGGAACCTTTTCGATCATATAGTACATGTAGAATAAAATGCATCATCTGTAATATACAAGGCTACCAGCATTCTGAATAATCTCAATAACCTGAAAAAACATCGTTATTTTATTTCCTGTATTTCCAAACGCTAGAATTATATAACATGGCCAAACCCAAAAGTTGAGTACAAGTACTTTCTCGCTTATGCCAAGCTATTTTGTAAACTGAAACGGAAGCTCCATAAACTGAGAGATTATTACATTTACCATATTTCAATTTTTTCAGCAGCCGTGAAAGAATACTCCCTATTACATGTTGTACCATGAACTCTAATTTCAGAGTGTTGGGTCAAAAACTATCTTTCTATGAACAAGCTAATGGTGCATTGACTGCGAAGAAAGTTCAAAACAGAGAACTACGCTGTATAAATATCAGTGAGTGTCCGCACTATCCTTCCCGAGTGCGTATATTTCATTAACGACGACACTATCCGGTGGGGCAAAAGTAATACATGGGAAGGGTGCCCGCGCATTTAGTTGAATTTTAGATACCTTAATCTATTTTCAATTCATATCGTATTATTCTTTACAATACATTTTGCAGGAGTAAAAAAAAATGCTAACAAAATTGATAAAAATTTTTAGTAAGTATTTAGCCTATCGGGAAAAAATGCCGCCGAAAAGGGAGGGGGGCGGGCATTAAACGCCCCCCCCCCATTCCCCTCTGGGCGAACTTTGCCACTACTGATATTTATACAGGTATTTCTGTTTTGAACTTTCTTCCATCAATCACATTAGCTTGTTCATAAAATATTTTTGACACTCTATATTCATGTACAAACATGTATATATTTTTCACTGCTGAAAATTGAAAATGTATAAATCTTGTAATGCTTCTTTCAGTTTACATACTTGGCATAGAGAAACTTGTACCCTTTTGTGCCATGTTATATAATTTAGGTTTGGATAAATAACATGTTTTTCAGTTTGAGTTATTCAAATGTTAGCTTGTATATTATGATGCATTTTATCTACATGTACTATATGTGAATTCCTTTCACTGTTTGTAGCTGTTATGCTACATTAATGTAAATTGTGAGGCTACATTGATGTTAATTGTAAGTTCATGTACTTAATACACTCTTGTTATACCAAAATCCTCTGGACCAGTGCTTGAATAAGGGGAATTTATTTGTTATGGTGTTATTACATACTTATGCACATAAATTTGAATTAGAGGTTTCTTTTGGCAGTACACTTTATTTGCTCAATATTTATGACTGCATGTCTATTACATTCATTCTGATGAGTTTGGGGGGGGGTGGGGGGGTGGCTTACAGTGTCATTAAATGGCCAACATAATTATTTTCATGTTGTTATTTTTACCTCATTTATAGTTTTATATTATAAACACAACAAAAAAAGTAACTACCCCCTTTTCAACATACCATAACTTTTTAACAAAACAAGTTTGTGCAAAATAATTGGGCAAGAGTGTTCCTACACTCATTGACTAACACCTGTGTGAAAATGTGAATGGTCCGTTGGGTCATGCATGAATGAGCACGCATTAAAGGTGAAAATGCCACTTTTCAAAAGTCACATGAGTCATCTCTTATGCCAAAATAATGGTAAATAATGACATTTTTCCCTTCATTTATAAAGTGTGCTCACTCAACCATGTCATGGTTACAATCTCTGATGTTCGTACAACACGTAAAGATACATTTTGCTGAAAAAAATCTGATTTAAATTTTTTGCAGTAAACTTAATGGATTTTACAATTTCAAAATCGAGAAAGGGTGAAATTTTTAAATTGCGCTCACCGTATCGTAAAATATGCAAAAAGTGCCAAAGGACGTATGAGAGGATCAAACGATAGATGATTAACATAAATAGCGATTAATCATTCACCAGAAACAGAATTTGTCAAAATCCTGCATCTTCAACCCCCCAAAATGTCCCATGTGACTTTTGAAAAGTGACTTTTTGCCTTTAATATGTGCTCATTCATGCATGACTTGACGGATCAACTACATTTTCTCACAGAATTTAGTCAATTAGTGCAGGAACATCCTTGCCAAATTATTGTGCTTAACACCATTCTTTTTTAAAGTTATAGTATTTTGAAAAAGGGGTTAGTTACTTTTTTGTTGTGTTTATAAATAGTGTACAATCTATTGTACAATATACTGGATTATATGTACGACAAATATGAAATTATCCCGAGTGCAGGTTTATTTCACCGAGGCCGAAGGCCGAGGTGAAATAGACTTGCACGAGGGATAATTTTATATTTTGGCGTTCATATAGTCCAGTAATATTGTATGATAGAACGTTCACTATTTATTATAGTAAATAGATCCCTCAATCTAAGCCCCCCATCATGAATTTTACCATAGTGTAGTTCTAGATGGCATACGTTCTTCTTACCTTATATTTGTGAAATTCCAATTGAACACTTGAGAACGATGACTCCGGAATGCGCTAGCGTATCATCGCGTATTGCGTGCTAAGTGCAGTGCGCGCGGGAATACGCTCCGAATTTTGCGCGCACATCGCGCAAATGTCAACAGCTGAAGATATTCTCCCCATTCATTTAACACGGGTTTTGCCGTCCAAAAATCGAAAGTTATATTGTACATATGTACAATATAACTTTTTGAAGGGAGGTCACGTGTTACCAATCTAGCCAATCACAGCTCGTATTTTACTACCACTATACATATTTTATTCTTTGATGTACATGTACTTTCATGTATTCATTCATATAACTACATGTTTGTGTTTTGTGTTAGTATTTGATGCTGATCCAGAGCAACAGTGACTGATAATGCTTATGCCACACCTGACCCACATGTGGCATCATTTCCTATCTTCTATTTGTTTTGTTGTATGTAACTATTGTTCATGTTTTTGTAATATGTACTGTTTGTATATACTCTTTTTGAGGTGATTGGTCTAATAAATAATCATGTAATAATGATAATAATAATAATAATAATAATAGTAATAATAATAATAAAACACACTCACAAAAATACGTATCACAACGTCACATGTAAGACGCAAATACATATTTTGGAGGCCGCAAAATTGGAAACCAAAAAGAAAAGGCATTGATGTGAACGGGCTCTGAATTGTATGTCAAAAGTGCAAAAGCCGTGCTGGATCACCGACTATTGTTCTGAAGGTGCTCTTCTCTCAGTCTATTATGTATGAAAATCTTGTTTAGTTTTCACTTCACGCTAATTTTGTCCTTTCTGTCCCCCTTTCTTTCGGTTAGGATGCATTATTATTTGCATCACTCACAAAGTACATGTACAGTGTGTCTCAAAAATAATTGTGCAAGTTAAAAGCGCCCCCTTTGGTAAGGAGAAAAACATTTATGTGATGTTATGCTTACACCACCATCAAGGGCATAGTCTTAGCTTTCAAATGCTGTTTGTTCTGTTCAGTTTGCTTGTTTTAAATCCTCAGATATGTTCAGTTTAACACGAAAAGGTAAAATCACAAATGTGCCACTTTTTCTACAGCCAATAATAGCATCAGGCCCTCTTCCTGTAAAAGTGACACAATTGTGATTCCACTGTTTTGTTTTTTACAAGATATCTCGAGATCAAAACTAGCAAATTGAACAAAACAAACAGCATCTTAAAGCTAAGACGTTTCCCTTAATGTTGACGTAAACGTGTATCACAGCAATATTTTCTAACTGTCAAAGAGGGCGCTTTTCACTTGAACAATTTTTTGAGACGTGTCGTAGTATGTCTCAAAAAATTCTGCAAGTAAAAAGCGCCCTCTTTGGCACTTAGACAATACACTGGTGACATGATGCTTATATCAACGTCAAGACCAAAGTCTTAGCTTTTAAATGCCATTTGTTTTGTTCAATTTGCTTGTTTTAATCTCGAGATATAATGTAAACAACAGAAGGGTGGAATCACAATTGTGTCAATTTTACAAGGGATTTTATTAAAAGTGGCACAATTGCAATTTCACCCTCTCTTGTTTAGATTAACATATCTCTAGATTAAGAAAAGCAAATTCAACCAAACTAACAGTATTTGAAAGCTAAGACTATGCTCTTGACGATAATGTAAACATAATGTCACGAGAGTATTTTCTAACTGCCAAAGAGGGCAGTTTTCACTTGCACAATTTTTTTTGAGACACACTGTATTTGAAACACATCTGCACTCCATCTCACCTTTTCACAACCAAGAGAACGAAACCTGTTCTCTTGACTTCACACAATTAAGGCACAAGAATGCTCATATACTGTGTGTACATACACGCGAGTCACACTCATTATTCGCTGCCATAGAAGTGACGTCACTCCGAGGTCAACCAGCCGCAACCATGGTAACTGGTTCACGCGATGCGCGAGCGCGGTATGAACACTGAACCGGCCGTGAGTTCGCTATGGCTGTCGTGTCAATGTACGGAAAAATGTGCTATTTTCACGAGTAATTATCCGAAACGCAGACAAAATTAAGGAATTTCAGGTACTGGAGTGTGTTCTCAGACAACTTATCCTTTATAGAAATATGCTCTTTTGCCATATTTTTTGCTTCAATTGTTGATTTTGAGGGAAATTTCCAGGCAGTCATAGCGAAGTTTCGTGTAAACTGTATGAGTGATACGTTGTCATGGAAAGTGCGTGAACCATTGTCAAGGAAGTGAGCGTGACCCGAGGTCAAGTTACGTCACACTTTGGCAGCGAATAGTAACAAATAATGATCACTCACGAACCAAGTGCATTAGAAGTTTTTTACACATAACCAATACTTATTTCATTGTAACAGAATGCAATCCTTATGTTTTTCTAAACCAACTGGACTGGGAAATGGCTTTATTAAAATGGGAATTTTGCTATAACCATGTTTATTGAAACCAAATATTTTGTCATCACTTCAACGCTAAAGGTTTTTGGACTGGAAGTTTTACTTTGTTATATCAAAAGTTTGTGCTCGTTATAACAGAAGTGCCAGGTGTATAAACTATTTTTTTATGTTGTTCATAAACTGTATATCTCATTTTTTCATCTCTAAAATGATAAAGGTTTTGGGACAGGAAGTTTTATTTGTTGCATCAAAATTTTGTTGTAAATGTGTTTCGTTATAGCGGGAGTGCCAGGTGTAAAAATTATATTTTTTATGTTTACTGTATAATTATATATAATTTTTATGTGTCATGCTAATGTAGTACACTGGTATTGTGAGTTGAAACTTGCCAGTGTAACGAGTACATTTATCGTAAGCATGAGAAGATCACAGAAAAGAACAACATGAAATAAAGCTGAGGTTACTTTTGATAATCTTTATTACAATGTAATATCGATTATGTGATATCAATTAAATTGTCATAGATGTACAGCACAGGGTTGGCATATTTCCCGGTCAGAATCTTATTTCCCACCCAATCGTCCGGGAAATATATATTTTTCCTATTGACTTTGTACACGAGATGGCAATCTTATATTGGACAGTGTCCGGGAAATATGACAAAAAGTGGTAAATATGCCAACCCTGGTACAGCAACATGCACGTGAAATTAGCGATGTAATGCTTGTATATACAGTGTACATATAAATTAGTCATTTTTCTTGTTGCAAAATTTCATGAAATAAAGGTTATCATGAAATGTATATGAAACAATTACGATACATGTGTAAAAAAAAATTCAATTTCTGTACTTTTAATGTAAGTGTGTGCATGATGCATATTTGATGTGTATGTGTGTTGTGTACCTGTAAAATGTTTGCAATTGTTTGCATTTTCTGTTTGGGTAAGACATGATTTTGTCTGTCAGTGAAAATGACTTCTTGTGTTATATTTGGTTGTATGCATGCACAATAATTGCACAAATGTGTGTATGTGTATGTGTGTGTGTGTGTGTTTGTGTGATGGGTAGAGTGGTTTATTATATTTTCATGTACATTTTGTCTTTCCTTAATGTGCCATTTCAAGATGACATTGTGATAGTAGCGTATATGCAATTATATATTCACATAAAAATCAAATATTTATTCAAATTCAATGAAACTCACCAAAAATATATACATAGGAACTAGGAAGATAATGAACTATTACAAACTTACAAAAACACACACAAACTTATTCACAAACATGGGAAATAGTGACTGAAATGTGCAGTGTGATAACTGTATGCACAAACACCCCAGACATAATTGTTACATAATAGAGTATGAAATTACATCTTCTGATCTTGGAAAATAAATAGGTCCAAAAAAAGTCCAGTTCAAGTCCTTTCATATGATACCAACTTGGAATAGGTTCACTATAGGTTGCTGAGGTGATTTTGCATGATTGTTTTTGTACATTTATAGTCATGAACACCTTAAAGGCAGGGGATCTCCTTTGCATGCCTAAAAATTAACATTGTGTAAGTACAATGGCATGTAGAAGAAAATGCCATCTGGAAACCTTTAGCAAAATATAGGAGCTGGAAACTCAGTTTTAGTGGAATTATAGTGGCCGTTAGTCTCAGATTTGAATTTTTTTCTCGCGAGAAAAAAATTCCTACCATAGAACATACACTAAGCAGCTATTGTTTTTCTTTTGCATTGTTCAAATTCTATGGAATCACTGACCTCCAGATTTCGCAGACATGCCCGTCATCAATAGCCTAAGGGCATGGGTTATCTTTTCCTGGTCTGCGGGGATGTTTGCAAATGAGATCTACTGCCTTTAAACCTACCAATATAACCCAGCAATGGCAGGAACCAGGGATGCAAATCCAGGGGGGACAGGGGGTCCATGGACCCCCCCCCCCCAACAATTTTGAAGGTGGGGGACACAATATGAAATGTCCCCCCACAAATTTACATGTGTGCAGTAGTCCGAGTCTGTGATTGTGGTTTGGCTAGTAATTTGGCAGGTAAAAATTTTGTTGGCGGGCAAAAAAGGGTTTCGATTGCCGTTGCCCCCCTTGTGTTAAATCAAGGACACAGTTAAAGGCATTGCTTTACAGATCGAGACAGTACAGTGTACTCAATTATAACTTTGACGCCATGCTATTACTGACTGCCTATGTCATGCTAAGTGTGTAATACATGTACATGTCCATTACAAATGGAAAGCCAAGTGTGTAATGAGATCCCCGGTCCTATCACAGCGTTTGTGAGACAGCTTACACGCTAACATCTTAGAAGTGGAGATATACACCTAAGGGGATGAGAAATCATATTGTAAGTGAATTTGCTTCAGTGTCTTTAACCCCATTCAGATAGACCAAATTCGCCGACTCTGAGTCGGCTGTGCTATGCCTCCACTTTCTGTCTGAATGGTTTAGCCGGCGAAGAGTACTAAGTGAGCCTGCTCTGAAACACTTCTAGAGGTGTTTCAGAGCTGGCGAAAAGGAGTAGCAGATACGCTTCACCTTCTGTGTGAATGAATTACGCCGCCTCTGCTACTCGTTGCGCAATGATGCATGCAAATTTCACGAACATCCGCGACAAAAACAAAAGACAATTGCACGTATATAATACAGGCTTCCTGTTCCAGTATCGCGAAGTGATAGCAACTCCACCTGGGTTGCAGTGTGAATGGTTTAAGATGCAAAAAGGCATACCTGCTACCCCAATTTTGTGCTATCTGAAGGGGGTTAATGGGGTAATTTAAGACCGCTCTGAACCGTCTCAGCTACACCATTTTCTATCTGAATTGGGCTTCTGTGGCAGTTGGGTTAGAATCACTACCCATGGAGCGAAGGTGGTGCACTCCTTGTGCGAGTGTTATGGTTCAATGAATGAAGGGGGGGGGGTTAAAGATCGTGTCAGGGATGTGCAAGTCCATTTACTTCCCTTCATTATCAACACCAAACGGTAGTTTAGTACTTACAAATGGTGTGTTGAAAGTTGGAGATCCATACGTCATGAATTTGTTGTTTTATGAGAAAAACTAATAATGACATGTTACCAGAATGTTGTTCTTTCCGTGAGTTTAAATTTTGCTGAAATTGCGAATCGCAGTTATGTGTACCGTCGCAAGACCAGCGGAGCGCACTGACTGGTTAAATGGCTAACCTCCGCGCGACCTTCGGCTAACGGCTGATCGGACAATTTTGGAACGGCCCGTGCACGTCGACGTCACAGATTTTTTTTTAAAAGACTTCAGAGTCATTTGAAAAAGGATGAATTAAGTTTAACCGTCCAGATTTTCACCACAACTCAATATTTTACCCCAAGTCTCTATGAGAGGTGTTTATTCATCTTCACATTGGATATGATTTCAGCTGATTTCATTCATATAGATGTTTTTTGACGTGCAAATCAATGACACAATCTTTAAAAGATGAGAGAGGTAGACCAGCTTAGCACTGACGAAAGATTATATGACCAACACCTTCACCCTTACACTAAAATTCCTCTTTTTCAGGTGAAATCTGTCATACTGAAAATGACATACCCACCTCACAGCGTACCATCAAGATTGAGGAGAACTCGGACAGTGAGGGATACAGGTCGGGAATGAGATCGGTGACGACCACAGTTGCGTGTACGCCGGGCCTTGTACCCCAAATGTATGACCAGCGTTGCGATGATGGAGGGTGGTGTGAAATAAAGACGGAGATGTATCAGGAAGGTAAGCAAATTGAGGAAACTCGTATGGGAATCAACAATTATAGTCACTAGGGATGCCTCATATACCGATTTGTTGAGTCAAATAGATTTAAAATAACTAATTAGCAGTGTGGGGTCCAAAACAGTCTCAGCCGAGACCGAGGGCGATACAGTGAACTCTAAGACAGAGACAGAGAGTTTTGAGCCCTCTGAAGAGAGTGTGTAGGGCACATTAACTCACTGAAGACGAGACACGTGGTATCTATTAAACCATCTCGTTGTGAGGTCTATGGGGAATGTGTGTTAAAGCAAAATCAAACAGTCATGAACTGGTTATAGGATCAAAACAAAATTGACATCTCTGTCTATCTGTGTTTATTAGGGGGAAAAAAAAAATTCTTTTTGGGAGCAAGTGTTTCATTGCATTCGAGATACTCTTTTGCATTGAACCCTAAGGCAATTTACAGGGGCTCTTTTGCCATTTCGGGGGCAAAATTACCCAACACCCTCATGTATTGTTTCCCTGGTCTTTATTATATCAGATGCCACATGTGTTGCCATGGAAACATCCAGACCAGACCACATGACCATGAATGACAAGAACTACAATGAGAATAGTGACGGATCTGGAGGGGGTTTAATGTCAGCTGAGGCTACGCTAGATCAACTACCTGGGACAGGCCATCGCTGGTATCATGAGAATGGTAGATCACAGTACTTTGAAGAGGATATGCCCACCAGTCAAGAGCAGGATTTGCAGCAAGCTTACCATGATGAAGGTATGCAGGCCTTCAACTGGTCATGCTTTTCCTATTTTTACCCTAAAAATCCTTATTTTCCTACTTTTTGTAAAAAACAACAACCCAAAACAAAAGACCTTTGCGATAGGTTTAAAGGTAAATGACATGATGGGGGTAGTCCTCAACTTGGACTGAAACTATTCTAGAATTATATAAACTATACAAGGATTCTGCTCTGAAAATCTTGTAGTCAAACGTTGATTCATTCTAAAATAACTATGTGAATATCCCTCGTGACAGGCAAACCTGTTGTGTAGCTCTCTATGGCTTCAGGCCCTGATAGAATCATAATACTAGTACAGTTCAGCCTCGATTATACGGCCATCACTTAACCGGCTCTCCCTGTTAACTGGACAATGAACTTATCAGTCATTGCCTGTAATTGATACACCTTTATCAGAAGTGTACACAGAAACCTGCTTGGTATCAGGGAACAACAAATAATGTGCCACTGGTGTGTGGTCTGTTGCAATTTGCGCATGGTGTGTGGGTTGTATACTATAACTTATGACATGTATTACCTCCCCCCTATACTGTGTTTGTACATTATCCCTCTTATCTGGCCGTATCACTTATCCGGATGGCTGCTGGTCCCAACGTGGCCGGGTAATCGAGGTCAAACTGTATGTTCATGCTTGATTCTCCTTAAAGATCTACTCCAGCTGGTGTATAGTTGGCATATATTTCAACTGATTAGGTTCTTGAGGCATTTTCAAGTGTTCCCGATCATGTTACTAACCTTTAATATTTGTTTGGATTTGAGTAGTCTGTACAGGTTATTGCTGAGAGTCCTGTAACTACCATAATCACCTGTTTGTGAAGGAAAATTCGTTTCCGCAGATTTCCTCTCTTTTTTGCCAGTCTTGGAATTTTTTTTCTGCATATTCTGCAGGTTTCCATTTTCTTCGGGGTTACTCCAAACACTCCTACTTTCCCCCTACGTGTACTTTGATGGATTGAATATTACTTTTCTCATACTTTTTGGAGAATTTTACACCTAATTTTCTCATACTTAATCGGCCTGAGCTGTGTTTCACTTCATTTAATAGTAATAAATAATGCTGTGTTGTGGGGGGGGGGGTTTCCAACCAACTGTTCTGGATAGGCTAATGACTGGCGAAACAAATGCAAATCCCATGGAGATGTTGATTTGGGGGGACAGATCCACACTACATTTTGGAAAGCACCAACCATGTTAATTCTAATTATTTTTCTGAACTTTGTTACTCAGTGTCGACCGTCGATTCGGATGATTACAATGCACCAGAAAACTCAACGCATTCTACCACAACCCCAGAATTGAAGCCAGTGTCACATCCAACCAGAGACTACCCAAAGCAGAGCCCGCAAACATCATCGCGGAAAAAAGAGGCGTAACGCTGAGAGTCGGTCTGTCTGATGCAAATCGAACAGCTTCAAACCTGCAGAAGTAACATCAACAGCAATTCCAGGACAGGAAATGCAAATACAGTATAACAATGGGCACCTGTACTGTTCCGACGGAGGTTTTGAATTAGCAGCTGATTACCAGGTGCGCCAGTGGTTCATTTCATAAATTGATGAGATTTTATGCAAGCTCGACATTTAAACGAGATCCTCCAGTCTTCCTTATACCGGGAGAAAAGCGCGTATTGAGATTATTTGGAAAAAGAGCGTGGATTTTGAAAGAAGCTTGCTTGATGCTCTTGAGAGACGGCTCATACTATTTAAAAGCAAGGAAGCAGAAAGTTGCAGAGGCGGTACAAGCCGTTGACGAGAAAGAAATTTTCAGTTCACTGGAGGGAACAGGAATTGAGGTACCAGCGGAGTGCAGAGAAGCTGATACTACCACAGATATGAAAGGTAAAGTTCTTCCGTTCATATGGCAAGTCCACCCTTAATTGTTTTTTTTTAGCTCACCTAATGGGGTTGGTATTGGAGCATTTGTAACCAGCTTGCATAGTATATGCCCTACATGTCTAGGGATCTCAAAGTTAAATTGGGGTCAAAGGTCACGTTAGTATGTCAAAGGTTAAATAAGGTCAAATGTTAATACTAGGGTGATACACATTATGGCTAGCACATTGTTTTCATAAAGATGGATGTTAGCATTTAGCATAAATTGGCAAAATCAGCTATATGGCAAGGTGGTGCAAAGGTTTTCAACTGGTTCATGTGGCTCCATTGGTGCCTAGATATCAGGCTCCAAGTGTCACAACTATGTAATAGATGTTCTCTCAATGGGCACCACAGAGAGTTTGCGAGACCTCGGGTGAGCATTGTGCCCCCTGAGGCTCTTGTTATTATTGTTACTAGAAAAAAAAATTGTATCAATTACATAAAATATCAGTCATGAGAGCAGTGTGGATATCAAGGGCATTGACATGATTTGGAGAAGTCAAAAATGCCCTTTGAACCATAAAGGTTTGAATATAGACCAATGTATACACCAGCTAGAGTGTATCTGTTGGAAGGATTTGTCTTGAATTTATTTACTTGTGGAGCTAAACAAGCATTTATTTACCAGTATTGAATTAATCTAGTGCCCTGATAGTAATTGATCCCATACAACAACAAATTTGCCTGTCACAGTGAATACTCGTGGTGATTGTTTAAAAGGTGTTTTACATTTGACCATGACCATTTGACCATAGCAGAAGCCTTAAGCAATTTAGGCCTACTTGATTCTACTAGAGTGGTTTATCCCAAAGTAAGGACTTCATCCAATCCTGCTGTTCCCCTGTATAGCCTGAGTTTAAAAAACATAAAAAACCCAGATTCAATCCCAGTTCTCTCAAAAGGATAAAAATATATAACTGATACTGTATTAGCCCTGACTAG
>JZLH01S0207023.1:1141-14541 GCA_001188425.1 Eucidaris tribuloides
AATATGCAAATTTATGCAAATTAGGAATGTCAGAATGTTTGAAAGTTTATGATCATATCATATTTCCATTTCATGACTTTAGAAACATGGACATAGACACCAAAAATTACTTTTTGTGGTACCCATGTGCCAAGATATGGACAAAAAACGCCACATGGCGGCCATTTTGAATTTATGCAAATTAGATGTCTTTCCCCTATTAGGAAATTTTGGGACTTTTAGTATGGTGTTCAGGGGACCTCAACGAAATGCATTGTGGTGAAAAAAATTCTGTTGCAATTAGTTTGAAGTGAAAAGCTAAAATGACTGGACTATCACTTTATAAATCATTGCAGTGAGACATACATGTAGGCATAGATTCATTCCTATGACGGGACCTATTCGACGGCGTGCAAATCCAGCGATGAATCTTTAACATTAACCGTCGCCCCATTTCTACTTTAACCGCCTGATGATGCTCATTCAAAGGTATTCGCCATTCGGGTTTGAACGGCTACGAGATTTCTCATAAATGCTGTTGTATATCTGCACCGTAAGTGAAGAGCAAAGAAAAACGCCATGATTTCAACGAAAATTGTCTCTCGTACTCAGTTCGAACATGAAATCGATGTATTTCACTTTAAATCTTTCAAATCTTTAAAATTTCTTTAAATCACTTGGAAAAGGTGAATTTAAGAGCCTTTTTGTCAAAACATATTTTGTAGAACAATGTGTAAGTACGGCGTTATTTTGAATATATTTACGAGAAATGCAATCATCGGTATAAGCTGCTAAATAATGTTTACAATTTAAAATAAAAAAAAATCAGGTAATAATTGAGAAACTGACTTTTTTCTAACTTGCAATCATGCCTTCTCTGAAAGTTCGACTTGAACCTCTGAGTATATAACATCGATTTAGCTGAGAACCCTTTTATAACAATTGACCTATTTGTAGTCGTCCTGTTGCTTTTCAACTGATGACTTTCATATTGTACTTCTATTTACAATTATGTTGGAATCAGGAAAGAAATTGCTATAAGAGATGGACAGTATTAAAATTCATATGCAATACTTATGGCGTGTTGTCCTCACATGACCACTAATTTAACATTACAGCCTTGAAATGACTGGTATCCTTTCGAGTTACAGGTCTCTTTTTCGGTTCCCGATTATTTAAAAATTTTAGTTAACTTGGCCGTGAATTCACAGCAACGACCGTTTTATCACTTCCTTTCGTCAACAAAGGAGTAAATTCACGTAATTTATTATATTGTACACTTAAAATTATCAGTTTTCAGATAACGAATGAGATTCAACACATCCACATGTAATAGTCTACTCACTCATAACGAATTTTTGTTACAAATAACAAAATACAAAATCACAATTTGCGTACTTACCACAGATTCATTCCCAGTAGCGTAATAGGGCGTGACAATGTCAGTGTAAGGAAGGGTCTTGGCGCTATACTTTTGACTTCGACCTGTTGCAGATCGCTAAACAACAAAAACCAACAATATACTAGTAATATTCACAGACAATATAAATGGCAAAAATGCCTGGTAAAATCGTGTAACTTGAAATTTTGACCGTTTTCAGATAAATGTCCTTCTTCGGTGACACGATGGTGATCTTTCGAATTATACTATCAAATGTGTCCCTTTTAAAAATAATTGCTCTGAGAAAATATACCAATAACATTCAAAATTTGAGGTTTTTATCAAGGAGTATACAGTCCATAAAAATATATGTTATATAGAAACTGATAACAAACAAATAATGTGCATATTTGTTTATTTATTTAACAAAATAATATTATATACTATCATGAAGATCAAAGTTCCCAATACGCTTTGTAATTATTAGAGTAAATCGGTAAAATCTTCTAGATGTACCTTTTCCAGTTTCCACTCAATGGTAATAAAGTCTACATTTTCAAAAATAGCCAAATATGCACACAATTGTTCCATTATCGGGTTTTATGTACACATTTGGTATTCTGTCAGTATTAGGGAAAATATCCCTGGCAATACAATAATTCGACATTTTAATTTCAACGACCTTTTTTTCTGAAAACAACAATTTTAAAGATAGATCGTTTTTATAAAAATCGGTCCGATATATTATGGACCTAACCTTCGGAATATCTTGCCTGAAAATTTGTAAATGTAAGCAATCTAAATATTATATCCAAATATAAATATTCAAACAGAATAACGAATAATGTTCACTGAAATTCATAAAAACCAACTCCAACATTTATCAGGGTCATGGTGCCACGTTACACGAGTATATTGTTTTTACGTGTTCAACAGATAAGCAAAAGCATATTGATTCTTCAAACATTTCGACATGGCTAACATGTAGGTTAACAAGTTATACTGACGTGGAAGTGATCAGCAAATTGTACAGTGCGTCCCAGAAAAAAACAGAACCCTAAAACAAAGGTTTATTGTGCGGAAGCGATGGGGCGTATGATTATAAAAATAAGTTCACAATAAACTTTGATTTATGCACTTTTAAATGATACATTAAGCAAACATTTTCACTAATGCATCTCTGAGTACCATGACTTTAAATATTTCAAGTGAAAAACCATTTGTTTGCATATCAGCTGTGCATTTCTTTCTTTTCATGGAGTGCACAGTGTCAAAGCCATAAAGCGTAACAAATGGTTTTTACTTTAAATTTTTAAAGTCATGGTACTCAAAGATACATGCATGAATAGGTTTGCTTAATGTATCATTTGAAAGAATGTAAAGTCAAAGTTTATTTTGAACTTATTTCTGCAATTGTACGCCTCATTGCTTCCGCACAATAAGCCATTGTTTTAGGGTTCTGTTTTTTTTTTCTGGGACGCATTGTATAAGACTAGAGCAGTTCGACTGCGTCGCGTCGATAGACATGCCTCCACACTCCGACAGCAATTGAAATATTATGCCTTGTGCATGTATGTACCAGATCAGATGAGGGACTCTAGAGTTGTCACAGTAATGGAGTGAAACCAGATATGTAGAAGGCCCCAGCTTCAAAATCTAAGTAATTTCTTCAACGGTTCAGTTATTTCTGTAAAGTGTGCATATAAGGTATGTAAAAAGCCGTGTGAATTTTGGCCTTTCAGCTCCGGAATTTATTCATCGTTATCTCATAATATACATTATTTACCTAAGTTTCATTAAAGTCCGACCAGCTATTCTTAAGTTGTCGCGGTATAAAACGCTGTAACAAGGCCTCATGACCTTTCCGTGCACAGAAACTTGTGTTGGTCATAAATTTTAACCTTACCTTCGAGGATGCCATATTTCGCACGACTGGCGAGTAGATATCACTCTGCGCCGAGTAGAAGTTGCTGCCATAGAGTCCTGACTTCGAATAATCCCCATTGCTCAGCCGTTCACTCCACACTTTTACTGGTGTCTCGTACTGACTTCCATACTGTGGTAGTGGAGGCTTCATCGCTTCGACCTGTCTCATACGTGCCATTATGACGAGGCAAACGCCCATCATAAGGATGGTGATGAGAAACACGCCCCCTACGATTGGTCCAACAATCACCCCTATATTCGGACTATCGTCTGTCCCGCAAACACAAACACAAGAAGAAATTTGTATTATGATAAAAACCGAATTCGTGTTTTTTTAAGTAGGGTAGTATAATTTTGAAGTTCTTGGAAACGGGAATATAACGGGACTGTGACATTACAATTGTTGTAAAGTAAATCCTTCTTTCTATGATACATAACTTATCCAAGTCTCATGACCTTAAATATGTTGAAACCAAAATTTAGCCACCTGAACTGCCTAAAGAAATACATATACTTTAGACAAATCTCATCAAAATCAATGACTGAATCTCAAAGATGTAATGTAAAAAAAAAAAGGCTTTTCCTGAACTTCCCCCCAAATAGCGTTTAATATATTTTGGCAGGAAATTTGAAGTTAGGCCAGCATAGATTAATTTATTTTTCCCGATTATTACGCAATACTTGTGAAACAGGTCGAATATCGTGGAGCACCATCTTTTCTTATCTTCAGACTTTGGGATACACACTCTGCGTACCTTTGTCCTATCTATTCTTTTATACAGTTGTAGGTTGACCCCGTCCTCTGTTCCTATCGATTTCCCCTTCCATTAAACAATCTTTGAAGTACATCCTTCCTAATTTTTGCTAATAACTAAATACAAATTCCCTCATGTAAGTCTACATTATTTGTAGCTGTTATATGACAAATACCTTGCGTGCAAACTCGGCCGGATCCTTGGCTTGAGGAACTGTCGTCGGTATACCCGGAAGGACAGGCACACGTGAAGCTGCCATCAACGTTAGTACACGTGGCTTCATCATGGCAATCATTGGAGTCGGGGTTTGCACACAAATCCTCTAGAATAGTATATAAAATCACAGGTATGACACTGAAAGGAGGGTCAACTCAATGACAATATGCACATTGCATTCACTTTTCTTTTTGCGACCATTGGAAAAAAAACTCCATTGATTTTGAATTCAATATTCTGTGTGGTGTTGAAGGTTTCAGGGAGACTATCGTGCGAAGAGTTGTGATGCTATTGGAACGAATTGTAACCCAAATGCTATATCTATAGATACATCGTCCTACCTTTAAGCTAATACGTTTAAATGCATATAATACATAGTACACATGTCTATTTTATCAATAAAGGAGTTAAATAACGCCATAAAAACAGTGGCATTGCAGCCGGGGAGGGGGGCAGACGGCAGAATGCCCCCACCCCCACCAAAAATTTTGTTTTCAGCGGGAGAATCCAACAAACCACCGGGAAAATGAAAGGAAAAGAGCCACATTTTGGACGTAGTTATCGGGAAACGTTTGCCTCTGCCCCCTGATAACAGCAAGGCACCTGTTACACCGCTGAAAATAACACCACACACACACACACACACACACACACACACACACACACCACACACACACACACACACACATTCAGACGGTCCCCGATTGCCCTCAAAAGATTTCACTAGGTTTTTTTTAAATAAATGTAAACCGTGAATGTGTTCCCGAAATATGTATACCATTTACATAATGGTATTACACATTTGTGTTATCAATAACCACTGTATCTGGTATCTTTGATTTATAACATAGCGGTGTTAATAGTTGGCATCGATCTGCCCGAGTAGGCCCCCTAATCAATCATCATTCTTACCCATAACGGTGACACTGGCGGGGTCAATGGTGAAGTTCTGCAGGGGTTCACTCACAATGGCTTGCGTCACAGATGTGGAGTTGACGGTGCTTTGCTGGGCTAACTGCACTGAGAAATCAGCCACTATACTCCCGCTGCTGAACGAAAGCACCTGAACTGCAATCACGATATCTCCGAACATTGTTCGCAATCTGAGAAGTAACTGGATTTTAAACAGAGAAATGTTGTTGAGAGAATATGTAATGAACAGACTTAAGAAGCATGGACCCGTGTACCGTTGCAAAAACCACTTGAAAAGAAGATACCTCCAGCACTTTCGGTGGGTTGGCCTAACAAAGTAAAATACACATTTCTGACCACGGTTGGTTTTTGCAAATTTCAGGTGCAGGGGAAGATACCCCCAACGGCCCAACCCTACCATCTGTCCCGACTATTATGCCTATGTAGTTGCTTCAGTATCTGCTACACTGATTTTATTATTACTACCTAGTTTTTTTTTTTTTTTTAGGGGGGGGGGTACCTCGATAATGAACATATATAATGAACAGATTTAAGAACATGAACACACATGAACATGAGTCACGTACATATAACTTGTATGTCATTGTATTTCTGTGAACAGTGTAACACAAGTTTCTCCATGCTCTGTGGACGAATAAATGCAAATTCAAATTCAAATTCAATATCCGTCAGAAGTCTCAAGAAATTTGTCCTGAGGTTATGGGCGGAAGCACTTGAAAATGTGTCAAGAACCAAACAGCTTGAAACATATACACTGACTGGAGAATACACTGCAAAAAGACGGATGATAAATATGCGTCACCAAGCTGGAGTTCAAGTGTTCATATATGGTGTTACATTTACATTCATGGGTGTCACTTTAAAATCTGTAACCTTTTTAGGGAGTTAATCAGCTTCTTTGGTACTTCTTGTTGATGTTTAACTTCACAAGAGATTAAGAACTTCCCGCGATACTATCTGATTGTTCGGAAAAAATATATTCATGAGACCACACAGACAGGTGTTGAACTTTTACCACGAAGGGGGGGGGGGAGGGGTCTATCGAGATGTTTGTATTGTGACTCTAAATCCCCCCCCCCCGCCGCAATTTGGTACAATTGGCTTAGTCTGCATTATGGCTCGTGAAAACTTACCGATAAACTATGCACACAAAAAAAACTGAGAAACTCGTCTTGCATATTTTTTACACAATGGCAATACGAATCCTTCAAGTCCATGCCTTTCGCGTCATTTGGGTCATTGAGAGAGTTGCTGAACGTTGCAGGAACTCCTACGATAGCAATAATAGTTACCCTGCCTGGCAAATTTCTTGTATCTGCAATAATAAAGTACCAAAGTTAGTATGTCTTTCTTTATTTCTCGAAATATGATTATAAGTATTCAAGTGAAATCACGGCCATTAGTAACAGACACTGCACTAACTTCAGCTAGGTAACAATCTCATGTATTGTTGTTGGACGTAATTGACTTGCAAGCTTACAAAGGCAATGAAGTTGCGAGAAGCATCATTTTTTTCGGGTGTTCCGTCTTTTCTTACGGACATACTGCAATAATGGAGAAACAGCTGACCTGATTTTGATGTAACTAGCAATAGAATCAAGTATGTACGATGAGGCAACAATGAACTGATTAGAATTTGAAGTTGGAAGGTCAATGGTCACCACGCCTAACTCGTCTAATTTGGACTCGTTACCACGATAACTAATTAAGAACGGCTAATTCGATTTTTATAAAACTCGAATGAAGTCTGCATTATAAAGCACTAATCAACTAATTAGATTTCGGAGTTGAATGATCAAAGATCAAAGGTCACAATGCCTCATACGTTTCTAATTTGGTCTCGTTAAGAACGGCTGATCGAATGTTCATGTAACTTAGTTTAAGTATGTTTTTTGAGACCACTTTGAATTGATTAGATTTTGGAGTTAAAAGGTCAAAGTTGTGGGACATTGTATACATGTACATCTCATTTCAGGTCATTAGCATATGATAACTTAAAAGACTTTGGCTCAAATTGGGTACATACGGGAATAAGGCATTGAACTGGGATTGTGGATTCATATCGAGCGCAGGCGAATCGCTCCAGTACTTTATTGAATAAGTGCCCCCTAAAAAAAACGCAATTTGTCCTAAAATGAGCGGTCACCATTTATCATGTACAGGTGAGGTACGTGTAAGTGCTGTTTTTATCCCGCGATCTTGAATACAAACATAATTTCGTGTTAAATTGGCAGAATTAGCAAGATTGTCATCAGGTGAGAATAATTGATCGAAATACGATTTGCAACTGCCATTATAGCAAAATTTCATAGTCCGGGGGCCTGTTTCTTAAAGTTGTTCGTAAGTTACGCATGACTTTACAAATGACTTGACATATGGCAAGCCGAATGTGATTCTCCACCTACTAAAATTACATCTGCTAATGCTCAAATATGCAAACATAGATTATCAGTCTTATTCTTAAAAACCCTTTAACAAGCATTTCAATGCAAACTTTATTTTTTGGCAAAACCTAATTGACATTAATCATGCTTTCTTAAAATGATATGAAAAAAAACTTTTGGCATTTTACTTGGCACTTCATATTCGAGTCGTTCGTAAAGTCATGCGTAACTTACGAACAGCTTTCTGAAACACCCCCCCCCCTCCCCCGGACTTTGAATGTGATGTTGTAAATGATACTGAAAGGGTTAAATGATAAAATTCCAGACTGTGAGCCTTACTTTTCCAACATACTTACTCGAACATATCCCGTTTGAATTTCGAGCTTGATTTGCTGGGCAGACGCACCGATTCTGGTTGTTACATATTTCATTGTTTGGACACTGATTTGTAGTAGTACACTGCTGCATCACTGGATAAGATTAAAGAGGAGAAGAGAGGAAAAATTAAACTACTAATAAAGTCACAACGTATATCTAAGGACATTTTCGTCTGAAAAGCAGATTCATGTCTGAGGCTCTCTTGTGAAAACACGACCCATTGGAGTGGCACATCCAAGTATGGCATATAAACGTCATAACCCAACTTTCTTTGTTGAATCTAATGGTCATAAAGCAAGAAGACTGTCTTGCAGGAGATACACAATTTATGATCTCTAATGGAGGGATATCTGTCAAATAACTATCTGTGCACAAAATGTAAACAATTTACAACCAGGGTACAGCAAATAGAAATGAGCTAATGTAAACGAACATAGGTACCGGTTTCACAGTTGTTTCCAGTGTGAGTAGCAGGGCAGGTACACGCATAGACTGCACCTCCGTCAGACGAACACGTTCCTCCATTTTGACAAGGATTATTACTGCAACCATCTTCAAATTAATAAAGTGAAAATAAATTTTATGCAATGCGGTTAATTCATCTGAATTGAAAACGCATTTGCATACACACTCTAATTCAAAAGGTTAAAGCTGTACAGGCTATCATTGTGGAGCTTCAATTAAAAAAATGTCAAACTGTGATATGTGAGCTTCATAATAGTTTTCAAATGGACAAATAAACACCCTAGAATACAAAAGTTTGGAATGTTATGCTGCCACTGGCAAGATGCATGTATAAACAATTCGCACTCCAGTGGAGGATAAAATAGCCTTGATGTGCACACAGTAAGTCTATGGGAGGAAATGGGCAGGTGAATCAAGTCAATTTGAATGCTTGCAGATTATTCCATTTTATAAGCACTAAATCATCATTTTGAAATACAATTTTTTTCAGGGCTTCATTTTAGGACCTTATTTAAGACACTTAGACCATGGAGGATTATGTAGCTCACATCTTTTTAAAACTGTGGTCAATGTTAACCTGTGGTCTTAATGAAACATGATATTTATCATCGTTGGGGACATTATTGATTTGTTTTACCTTCAATTGCAACTGACGAAATATGTTGTGTCGTTGGTGCTGGAGTAGTTGTTGGTTCTGGTGTGGTTGTTGGTTCAGGTGTAGTTATTGCTTCTGGTGTAGTTGTTGGTTCTGGTGTAGTTGTTGGTTCTGGCGTAGTTGTTGGTGCTGGTGTAGTTGTTGGTTCTGGTGTAGTTGTTGGTATAGGTGTAGTTATTGGTTCTGGTGTAATTGTTGCTTCTTGTCTCGTTGATGGTTCTGGTGAAGTTGTTGGTTCAGGTGTGGTTATTGTTTCTGGTGTAGTTGTTGGTTCTGGTGTAGTTGTTGGCCCAGGTGTAGTTGTTGGCCCAGGTGTAGTTATTGTTTCTGGTGTAGTTGTTGGTGCAGGTGTAGTTGTTGGTGTTGGTGTGGTTGTTGGTGTTGGTATCGGTGTTGATGTTGGAGCAGTTGGTACTGGTATTGGTGTGGTTGGTGTTGGTGTGGTCGTTGGTGTTGGTGTTTGTGTAGTTGGTGTTGGTGAGGTTGTTGGTGTTGGTGTTGGTGTGGCAGCTGGTGTTGGTATCGGTGTAGTTGGTGTCGGTGAGGTTGTTGGTTCAGGTGTGATTACTGGTGTTGGTGTGGTTGTTGATCTTGGTGAGGTTGTTGGTGTTGGTGTAGTTGGCATTGGTGTGGTTCTTATTGTTGGTGTGGTTGCCGGTGTTGGTGTGATTGTTAGTGTTGGTATGGTTGTTGGTGTTGGTGTAGATGGTGTGGTTGTTGGTGTTGGTGTGGTTGTTGGTGTTGATGTAGCTGTTGGTTCTGGTATAGTTGTTGTTCAGGTGTAGTTGATGGTGCTGGTGTAGTTGTGGTTCAGGTGTAGTTGTCGGTTCTGGTGTAGTTGTTGGTTCAGGTGTAGTTGGTGGTTCTGGTGTAGTTGTTGGTTGAGGTGTAGTTGTCGATTCTGGAGTAGTTGATGGTTCTAGTAGTTGATGGTTCTGGTGTAGTTGTTGGTTCAGGTGTAGTTGTTGGTTCAGTTGTCGGTTCTGGTGTAGTTGTTGGTTCAGGTGTAGTTGTTGGTGTTGGTGTAGTTGTTGGTTCAGGCGTAGTTGTCGGTTCTGGTGTAGTTGTTGGTTCAGGTGTAGTTGTCGGTTCTGGGTAGTTGTTGGTTCAGGTGTAGTTGTCGGTTCTGGGGTAGTTGTCGGTTCTGGTGTAGTTGTCGGTTCTGGGTAGTTGTTGGTTCTGGTGTAGTTGTTGTCGGTTCTGGTGTAGTTGTTGGTTCAGGTGTAGTTGTTGGTTCAGGTGTAGTTGTCGATTCTGGAGTAGTTGATGGTTCTGGTGTAGTTGATGGTTCTGGTGTAGTTGTTGGTTCTGGTGTAGTTGTTGTCGGTTCTGGTGTAGTTGTTGGTTCAGGTGTAGTTGTTGATTCAGGTGTAGTTGTTGGTTTACGTGTAGTTGTCGGTTCAGCCGTAGTTGTCGGTTCAGGTGTAGTTGTCGGTTCTGGTGTAGTTGTTGGTTCAGGTGTAGTTGTTGGTTCAGGTGTAGTTGTTGGTTCAGGCGTAGTTGTCGGTTCTGGTGTAGTTGTTGGTTCAGGTGTAGTTGTCGGTTCTGGTGTAGTTGTTGGTTCAGGTGTAGTTGTCGGTTCTGGGGTAGTTGTCGGTTCAGGTGTAGTTGTCGGTTCTGGGGTAGTTGTTGGTGTAGTTGTCGGTTCTGGTGTAGTTGTTGGTTCAGGTGTAGTTGTTGATTCAGGTGTAGTTGTTGGTTCAGGTGTAGTTGTCGGTTCTGGTGTAGTTGTTGGTTCAGATGAAGTTGTTGGTTCAGGTGTAGTTGTTCGTTCTGGTGTAGTTGTTGGTTCAGGTGTAGTTGTCGGTTCAGGTGTAGTTGTTGGTTCAGGTGTAGTTGTTGGTTCTGGTGTAGTTGTTGGTGTTGGTGTAGTTGGCGTTGGTGTGGTTCTTATTGTTGGTGTGGTTACCGGTGTTGGTGTGATTGTTAGTGTTGGTATGGTTGTTGGTGTTGGTGTATATGGTGTGGTTGTTGGTGTTGGTGTGGTTGTTGGTGTTGATGTAGCTGTTGGTTCTGGTATAGTTGTTGGTTCAGGTGTAGTTGATGGTGCTGGTGTAGTTGTTGGTTCAGGTGTAGTTGTCGGTTCTGGTGTAGTTGTTGGTTCAGGTGTAGTTGTTGGTTGAGTTGTAGTTGATGGTTCTGGTGTAGTTGTTGGTTCTGGTGTAGTTGTTGTCGGTTCTGGTGTAGTTCTTGGTTCAGGTGTAGTTGTTGACTCAGGTGTAGTTGTTGGTTTACGTGTAGTTGTCGGTTCTGGTGTAAGTTGTTGGTTCAGGCGTAGTTGTTGGTTCAGGTGTAGTTGTCGGTTCTGGTGTAGTTGTTGTCGGTTCTGGTGTAGTTGTTGGTTCAGGTGTAGTTGTTGATTCAGGTGTAGTTGTTGGTTCAGGTCTAGTTGTCGGTTCTGGTGTAGTTGTTGGTTCAGATGTAGTTGTTGGTTCAGGTGTAGTTGTTGGTTCAGGTGTAGTTGTTGGTTCTGGTGTAGTTGTTGGTGTAGTTGTCGGTTCAGGTGTAGTTGTTGGTTCTGGTGTAGTTGTTGGTTCAGGTGTAGTAGTTGGTTCGTATGTGTAGTTGTCGGTTCTGGTGTAGTTGTCGGTTCAGGTGTAGTTGTTGGTTCAGATGTAGTTGTTGGTTCAGGTGTAGTTGTTGGTTCAGGTGTAGTTGTCGGTTCTGGTGTAGTTGTTGGTTCAGATGTCGTTGTTGGTTCTCGTGTTGTCGACATCACAGACCTTTAATGAACAAGCAAAATGAAAATGCCGACTGTAACAGTTGTTCAAATGGCGTAAACGGAGGCAACCATTTGTTTTTGGGATGGGGGGGGGGGTGATTCTACTTTACTGAGTGTATTCGATCGTCTTCTACCTATATATATCTTAAAACCCAACGCTTTAATGCTTACCTAAAAAAAATTGTAATTTGCTCTCCAGTAGAAATAACACATACATCCTTTTTTTTTTAGCTGGTGTGCAAAAAGGTGTGGCGATTGTTGATTGGTGATAAATTGGGCAGGGTCTGTGAGGGGCCTCCCCTCCCAGGGTGAGAAAATTTGACATTTTTGCCTTAAAAACATATGTTTTCAGCCCCACTTTTTAGGACAGAATGCATATGTTTTTTTTTCAACAAATTTTTGATACTTATGACATGCACTCAGAGGGTTGACATGGGGTGGCTGATCAATTGTTTTACTCCTCCCGCCCTTCTTTCTTTCTTTCTTTCTTTGTTTTTTCTTCCTTCCTTTTTCTCTCCTTCTTTCTTCTTTCTTCCTTCCTTCCCTCTTTTCTTCTTTCCTTTCTCTCATTTTTTTTTTCATTTTCCCTCTGCCCTTTTCTTCATTTTGCTGACTGGGAGCAAGAATTTGCCGACTGGGTGCGTGAATTTGCCGACTGCGACCATGAATGGGGAGTGTCACACCCCCACAACCCCTCTGTAGTAACGCCCCTGCACATACCTCCAGAAACTACACCCCACTGACAACCAACCCCCGAGGATAATTATACCCCCCCCCTCTCCTCGGCAACTATCCCAGAAAAATGACACTTGAATATATTAAGAATGTTATTTCCAAAGCTACATACTGTAACCGTTTTTGAAAATTGCTTTTCACCAAAGCAGCGTTTTTCCAAACCTAAAAAAAAAAAAAACAATTTTATGTTAAAAAGACCATCTTCCTGGACGCCAATTCAGAATCTTGCTGTAGAGTTACGAAATCAAATTAGATTAATCTGTCATAGAGAAGATTATCTACTTAAATTTTGTAAGCACAGTACATACTAAGGCTTTAAGACAAATTTCACAGCGACATAATTACTGAACTAGAGAGCATGATATATTCAATTTAAATTCGATATGAAATAGATAACGAGAAACATCTTGAAACTCATAATACAAATGCAGGTGAACGTTAAGTTGATTAGCGATGTTGATGCATAAATGATAAAAATTTACACCATGTTATTTTTTGTTCGGCCCCATTATCTTATGGAGACAGGCTATAATGCATGTACTTACTCATAGATCTGTGGCCTATGTAGGAGACTAGGAGTCAAAACAACGGGGGAGGAATGAGGAAACCTTCATTCCCTCCCCTGTCGAATTGAATGTTTTGAAAACATTGAAATAAATTTAATAGGGGCTGCTTGTCCTTGGGGATTATTTTTCGGGGGTAGCGGGGGGGGGGTTATTATCCAGTAAACATATTTGGGGTGGTTATGATGGGAGAGGGGGTGTATGCAATAAGCAGCTGTAATTGTTCGTCGGAACACAAGATAGACCACTGCGTCAATACGTAATAGAGTGACAAAACAATTAATCGTTTACATACAGAAGCCAATTAA
>JZLH01S0207050.1:0-26422 GCA_001188425.1 Eucidaris tribuloides
GTGTGTGTGTGTGTGTGTGTGTGTGTGTGTGTGTGTGTGTGTGTGTGTGTGTGTGTGTGTGTGTGTGTGTGTGTGTGTGTGAATACGGATGAATCTATTATTATAAAAAAAAAACTCATTTCCTTCATCAGAGTTTGATTTTATTTAAAACTCTCTTATTTCCGCCCAAACGTCTAGCATATCAATATAAAAGTCAGAAATATTACTCAAAGAAAATCATAAGAAAATATCAAACTACCTCAATTGATTCACTACAAGATTGAAAATAATTTTCTACGTGATTTTCTGCTTTCTAATTAACAATCTTTTAACCCACATTATATTCTCTATATCTTAATTAAACGTTGAAATAGCATCATTTTAATACCACCTTGACTGTAATCGAGACAAATATCATTTTTATTAAGATTATAGATTTACCGAAGGAATCACCTTCCATATCGCTAGTTCTTTTGTCCACACATTACTATCCACCACACACACACAACACACCCACACACACACAACCCACACAACACACACACCACACACACACAACAAACACACCACACACACACACACACCACACACACCACCTACACACCACCACACCATAACACAAACACACCACACACACACAACCCAAACAACACACACACAACTACACACACACACGTACACAACCAATAATAACGCGTCAACACACATACACACTCACACACACATACACACAACACACACAAAACCTTCTCTCCCAACAGAAACAAACAATCACACAACTTGTCTTGATATTAGGGAATTTTTTGAGACTTGCCCAATTAATCACTGAGAAACACTGCTTTCTAAAGATTTTAGTGTGCTTGTTAACTTCGTAACGCTGCGAATTCGCGGGATCTGCACCAAATAATACACATAAACTCCATACAGTTTTAAATCTTCTGGCATGTTAAGTGTAAACCGTCCTGGGTAAGAGTGTTGGACAATAAACTGCAAAAGTGTTATATCACGAGATAAGAAAGTAGAAAACAGCGCAATTGCCTTTAAAAGGGCCACCCATACCAAAAAAAAATCGGATGAAAATTCGGCGCTACGAAGAAGTTTCATAATTCTGTTCATGTATTTATGTACGCTTATATTTCGCCTTTTAAAAAGAAAACTCCCACTGGACAGATATTTTAACACACGTAGATGTACACTAATTGCATTTTATCCAATGAACATTCCCTTTCTCACATTTTGCACAGACAAACACTCTTACCCACGACCTTTGAATCATTTGATAATAATCATCTAAGTGCCTAATAGACAAAGGAAAAACCTTACAGCAAGTCTTATATCACATTAAATGAGTATTCTGCGGGTGGCCAATTTTAGAGGCATTTAAAGACTGATGCTGTAAATCCTCAAGACCAGATGACAAAATGTTTTAAGTGACATGACATGCATAAATCATTGCATCGCCCAAGAGTGCCCCACGCCCCCCCCCCCTCCCTACAAATACACACCCCAACGCCACCTAACGTACGACACAGTCGTGAACCTGACATATCCAATCCCACCACAGTGGGCTGCCTACATCCCATGCACAAAACTTGTTATTTGCCTAAGACGCAATACAAATGATAACACAATCGCACCTGTTTGTCATTAACATCATCAGTTGTGATATTTATTCAATTTATACTCTTTCTGTATCATTACAGCATCACAAGTGTATCAAAGACGGCTATAGCTGTTCACTACTAATAACAGTTTACATTCGTGTATATACGTGTGCTATATTACGATACTTGAAACGTGTGTCAGGAAAGAACAAGAAAAGGCACAAAACAGCAAAAATTAAACAAATAAACACATGACACAGTCGTTACTACAGTGATTTCGTAGTATAGCCTGCTTCAAAATTGCACAACGTGAAAATATACTATAACATATTTCGTCTACAATATTTTTTTTCAAAATATTAAAAATATATCTTTCTGTAAAGTTCTTTAACAAAATACTGCAACAATGTTCTTTCTTAGAAACTTCCTTTACAAAGTAACAATACTACCTACTACCGTGACTACTCCAATATTTATATCTTTAATAGCAAATATTAATCTTAATACTAGTGTGTGTAATCTGGAACATTACTTCCAACTGGCCCATTTAAACGTATACAAACAATATTGAAAGACTGAAGTAGTGCGAAGGATAAACAATAACCAGCCTATAGTAGCCACAATGACTTTGTTCTAATAATCTATCGATCAATACAGATTAATCCTGTCAAATCGGTCTTAATATCAATTTTGCCACCATTTTAGAAGAAATCAACAGGGTAAATATGCAAACTCTGCCGGTATGTATGTTTGTATTATTTATCTTCAATTTTTATTTTCGTACACTCGAAAGCATTAATCTCTTAACAGATTGAAATCAGTGTGAAGACGGAAGATTCAAGTGACTTTTTAAATAATTTTTGGGGGGATGGTTAAATTTCAGTGCATCTCTCGTTCTCAGAGAGTAGAGAGATGTTATAAGATTAAGGTAAATCAAACATGAATTTTACACATAAAAGCAGTAAACCTAACGATATTTATTCAAGCACAATATATAAAAACCCATTTCAGTTCATATCGCAAACACTCAATATGCAGTTCGAAGATTACCTTATATTCAAATTCTTAAACCTATATCTGATTTAAAGAGTAAAGCACGTGTATTATATTAACCAACTTTTGTCAGACTTGAATTATAATAACAGAAATAAAAATTGTAACTTTCCATCTCGTGTACATTATACATAGACCATCTTTCCATCAAAATTCGGTTATATTTATCAAATTCAGGGGTTTCCATTATTAGTATACATTTAATACGAAATTACTAAGTCAATATTAATTTTGTGTATGACTATGTTGACACTTTGCTAAATGTTGTGACATTGTATTGACGTTAGAATGCAGAAATAAACTGAACTGAATAAAACCGATATCAGCGTTCATCAACGTACACTATGGCCATTCAGCCTTCGATGAGTGGTGTCCTGAATTGTATCATTCAGAAAAAGTATTTGGCACTACTTTACGGCTGTTTTAGGAAACAAATCTTGCATATGATATCGTTGAAGAATCCTTTATACCAACTGTGAAATGTAAATAATTTATAATCATATTCCACATCCTAAGAACCTTGCTATAAGATTGGTCAAGAGATAATCAATTGATAAAGCGCGTTTTTTCCCATCAACCACCCCGAGAAGATAAGTTCAAAAGTGAATGTCTCTTTCTCTCTGTAAAGTTAGATATACATTATGGTTTCAGAAGTGGAATATTAAGCAATTAAATAATCACCTTTTGTTTTCAGGCGACGGAACAAACTATACATTACTTCCTCGGCGATCTGAATGTATACGTTATCTTCCCTCAGCTTCGGTTCGGAAAGGTAGCTACATCCAGATCGCCTCGAAAGTGACAGTTTGTTCCTTCACCTTCACCAACATTGATTATTTGCTTATTATCTTACCTATGACCTGGAAAATGACATCTCGGGTACATGTTTTCTAACCCATAGAGCGTGCATGTTTCCTTGTAGCATTAAGGGGCATTGACATGATTGGGAAAGTCCAAATGCCTCACGAACACACCAGCTGCAGTGTATTTCCTGGCTACAGAGAAGAATTTCTCTTGAGTTTGTTTACTTGTGGAAAAACAAGTGTTCATTTACCAGGTTTAAACTGTTTTCGTGCCCAGACAGATAGTGATTCCATACTTAACTACATAACATTTTTGCCTGTCACAATTAGCACTAGTGGCGTAATAAACATTTGGCCATGAACAGAAGCCTCGAAAAGTGTACGTGATTCTAGCATAGTTTTATCCCAAAATAAGGACTTTTTCCAATCCTGCAATTTAAGAAAAGGTTCGTTCACCCTGGTGTTTTATTAAACCGTTGTTATTTCTAGAAAAAACAATATTGTTTTGCATTGTAAAGTGCACTTGTATATGTTGAGGTAACTGGTTTTACTGTGGAATCACCACAACCCTCGAAACTATAATTTCAGTTTGGACACTAAACTTCATAGGTATAGCACTTGGCAACTTTGGACACATTCCCCTTTGTAAACACAATTCAAAGTCACTCCAGATGCTTTACATGCTACTGAAAGTGTAGTCAGTTTAATATAACTATATTAAAAGTGATTGACAACAACGTTCAGTTGTATTATTTTGCATAAAACACTCAGAGGATTAGGCACGTTGATGACTTCTTGTTTTTCTTTTTGCCTGCAGAAGTAGGAGGAGAGGTTTTAGCAGGAGCTGAAGGTTGTGACTGTATATCATTCACAGGTTCTGAGGCCAATGGGACTTCTGGTCTTTGGGGTTCTTGTGGTGGTTCGGACGGTGGTGGTGAAGGATCAGCAGCCGGTTCGACATCCTGCTTTGTCTCCGTTGAAAGGGTATCTTTTCCATCACTTGATGCCTCTTTCGTCGCGGCGTCAGCCTCTTTTTCGTTTTCTGTATCTGCAACCTCTCCGGACTCCTTGTCATCGGGTAATTCACTTTGTGAGGGTGTCACTTCGTCTTGTTCTGGAGTTGCCTCTGACTGATCCTCAGCTCCCGCACCTGTCTCTTCGGTTTCAGTTCTTTCAGCCTGCTTTGCAGGTGAGTCTGAGTCTGATTTGTCTTCCATTTTATCGGCCTCTTGAACGTCCGTTTTCGAACTATTATCCTCCTCTTCTTCCTTCTCCGCTTCTTCTTCGTTCTCCTCTTCATCAGGTGTCAAAGTTGGTGGCGTGTGCTCCATTATCTTCTGAAGAAGTTCCACAAACTTCTCATCGTCAAAATTGGATTGGCTACTTTCCTTAGTAAAGTCAATATACAGGAGCTGAGTAAGCGTCATGCTCATTGGACCTTCCGGTGGCCACGTCATCTTTTCTAGTAGGATAGGTATGATAGGCTTGCGCAGGGCGTCCGAGAGGCTGACTTCGCGGCGGCAGTTGGCGGAGAGTGCGTACTTTGGGGTGACACATGAAACAACGACCTGACAACCAAAGAGAAAATTCGACATGTTCACTTTCTTAGGATTTTCACAAAGTATACAGATTTCCCTGATTACTGGACCTAAATTGAGCCTACAAAACTATATACCTCCCAAATCCCATTGGAAATTTTACAAGCCTGGCTACCACAAAGGTGCTTAAGGCACTTTTATTACTTTAAGAGTTTCTTGTTCACGTATACTCTTGTGAGGAAAGAAGTATTGCATACGAAGTGACTTAACAAAGAATCCAAAGACGGTGGTTGGCTTTGAACGGAGGACCTCTCGCAAGATAATCCGTGGTCTTACGCCCTAAACCACGATACCATCACAAGTAGTAATTACTCCGCTAATGCTGACTTAACAGAGAACAGCCTTTGAATTAAAATGAAATATGAAATATAATTCTGAATCTGAATTGAAAGACACCTTTTGCCTGAATGATTCTTTGCTAAACTCACCTTGGCATTCCGTACTCCCTTGTCGATCTTCGAGTACAGTGGGTCACCCCCTCCCATTTGCATGATGTCCAGCCAGCAATGAAATCCAATACTTGACAACCGAGAGAAGAGTTTCTTAACTTGCGGCTGTTTGTCCCATTGGTAGGAGATGAAGACTGTTGGAGGCTCCTTAGAATCCTGTCAAGACAATTAAAATATTATGGCAATGTCATTCAAGGAAATAATGTAATAATAATTATAATTTCAACAATTACTTTCTTAACAACTTGATATCTACATGCATTTCTACTTTTTTTAAAACTATGAATACAGCTGCCTTCGTTGAACGCATGGGCGTGACATGGATGGGGGCAGGTGGGCGTTAAATCATCCCCCACATACCCACTCCTCACCAAACACACACGTGCGCGCGCGCGCACACACACACACACACACACTTTAAGGGAATGTAGTCTTTCTTAATGAATTAATTGTACTTAACATCAAAGCCACATATAATACGATTAAAATCCGGTTGAAGGGAAGTAATATGATTGAGAGAATGAAAAGAAGCAAATGGGTTGAAACATTTACCAATATATACATACACTAACTAGAGTGTGGTCATGGTGTGTCAGTAGGGTCACAGTCTGACCAAATTGCATGGTCTATTCGAAGTTTTAGAGAGAAGAATTACACTTGTGGTGATCCAACATTATTTTGCTCCGAAGACAGTTGCTTTGGTGTCAGTATCTCAAAAGACAAAGAGTTTAGGGTTTCCATTGTGTTTCCAGTTTAGAATAGGGTTAGGATTAGTGTTAGTGTTTGGGTTAGGGTTAAGGTTGAGGTCAGGGTTAGTGCATGAAATAATCGTCGGGGCAATTGTTGTCGGAGCAAATGTCGGACAATCCGAAAAGAATGTTTTACCTCTGGTCCCTTTGAGGTTTTCTAGATGATGAATGAACACCGAGTTCTTTCCGCCTGGGAGGGCACTGTCTTAGTAGCCTGTTCATGAAACAAAGTACATGACAAAATGTTTACCTGGGTTGCGTTTTGTTGCTGAGCTGGTGTATTCTTCGATTCTTCAGAGGCTTTCTTGACTACTGCAGGCGCATCTTCTACCTGAGGAATCCAGTTTCGATATTCTAAGAGAAAGGGAATCAATAGACAAGTAGTAAGATAAGCATAAGGGCACATAAACAATATTCTAAGACATTGTATCAACTCGTGTGTTATTAACAGATTGTTGTTCTGACCACAGAAGTCAAATAGGCGACTACTCTATGTGCCACACTTATTATTGCATTCATTATATGATCAAACATGCTTTCAATTTGTTGGTTGGTTTTAAGGCCTATACTGTCTATGATCACTATGCTTTATAAGGAATAAACTTCCTAGAAACTCACCTATTTTGAAAAACGTGATATTCAGTATGACAACCTTTAAACTTTATTTTCCTTATATTCAAACAAATCTTTCATCCTTGTAAATTTATCAGTTAAACCCCCAATATGGTGGAAGTTAAAGCGTATTAAATGCATTAAGGACACGTCAATATTTATGTAAATGTTGCTGCTCGTTCTAATCATATAACGTTTTCTGTCATTTGTATAAAATATGCTTTCCTTTATTCCACTAATAAGGGTTTATAGAAAAATAGAAAAAGAAAATCACCATCAGTGATCATCTCTTCATCAGGATTTGCATAGTAGGAAATCTGTCCCAGGAGCTCAGAAAATTTGGCATCGTCCCAGAACTTTTCTCCCCTCACGTACTCCTTGTTGTTGTAGAACTGGATGTAGAGTAGTTGTGCAAATAACATACTCATAGCGCCCTCTGGTGGCCAAGGTGTTCGGTCGATGAGAATAGGAATGATTGGTTTGTTCAGGAGATTTGCTAGATTCACCTGTGATACACAAAGTTTAAATTCCGATTATAAAAAATATATATACCGACTTCTATCACCTACTTAAGGTTCTAGGACACTTAACCCCTTGGACAACCATTCCACCTCCTCCGGATAACCACTCCTAGGATAATCATCCTCTAGGATAACTACCTTCTGTGGCAACTAACGACTAGAGCAACTAACCTGCAGGACAAATACCCCAGAAACCACCCCCAAACAAATACCCCCTATATTTTTCCACGGGGATAACTGTCATAGAGGGTGCTTGCCCTATGGGGTAGATTTCTGGGGGTAGTTTTCTAGGGTTTTTTGTCCTAGTGGGTGGATGCCCTTGTGGGTAGCTGTCCCCGGGAGGTACTAATTCTGGAGGTGGGGGGTTAGTGGTCCAAGGGGTAGTTGTCCTTATGTAGTTTTCCAGGGGGATAATTGTCATGGAAGGTAGTTGTCTGTTGGAGGGGGTAGTTGTCCAGGAGGTACTTCTTCTTGTCCAGGGGTATTAGTCCTCTATAGAGGGTACGCGGTAATCCTAGCAGGCAGTTGTCAGAGGGTAGTTGCCGGGGGGGGGGGGTTCCATGGAGTACTTCTCATAAAGCGTGGTTGCCCTAGGAGGTAGTTGTCTTAAGGTACGTTTTCGGGGAGGGGGATGTTTAGGGACACTTGTCTGGGGGTACTTGTCCAGAGGTTAGTTGACCCTTAGGGTGGCTGCCCCAGGGAGAAGTTGTCTGAGGGTAGTTTTCCTAGAGGGTGGTTGCCCTAGGGGGTAGTTGTCTGGAAGGTAATTGTTCAGGGGGTAGTGGTCTGGTGGTATACGGTAGTTGTCCGGGGAGATACTTATCCTAGAGGGTGGTTATCCAGGGTTGGTTGTCCAGGGGATAGGTGTCTGGGTATGCAACTAGATCAGTGTTTTGCATATACCCTTATGTTCAAAATTATCTGGACTGTTGTTCGCCGGGTTGGAAAAAGCGCGTTGGAATAATGCTCTTATCAGAGAGGTGATAACATTATTTTGTTTACCTCCTTGTTACAATTTTCTGATTGTGAGTATTTCTCGGTCACCATACAGAGCACCAACTTTGATGATCTCATTCCCTGGCTGATGCGAGCAAAAAGCTGGTCTCCACCTCCCATCTGTCCGATATCCATCCAGCAAGGAAAGCCCGCCATTTCGATGTGCTTTTTGATTGCCTTTACCTCCGGTTGATGATCCCATTGATAGCTCAAGAACACTGCAGGAGGCTTCTCAGATACATCCGATGGTGCTTGAGGAACAAGCAATTCTAAAAAAAAAATGGAAATATCAATGAAAAGGGGATAATCGTCGTTGACTTGTGCTGTGATTGTTTATTTGCTGTCTTATATTTTACAAATTTAATCTAGCCCTAGAAACAAGGGCGTAGTGCCACAATTATTGGGCTTCTATATGTGTGAGTGAAAGATGTTTTTGATTTACTACTGATGTAAGGGCCCCAAGAAGGGTAAATGGCTTCCACTTTGGACAATGCTTACATCCAACAAAATATCGAGTCGCGTTGTTATGATACTTCCAATATCACATCTTTCAAAGTTGTTAAGAAACCGCGTTTAGATTTCAGTATATTGTTTGCTCACCTGCTTCTTCCAGTGAATCCTTGATGATCTCAGCAGCATCGTTTCGTCCCATGTCTTCCAGGGCTGTTAAAATGGCAAACGTCGCATCGCTGCTTTTGTGAGTGGTGTACCACTCAGCCAGAATCGCCATTGTCGGATCCGGAGACAGAGCCCAATTCCGGATATCCTCACCGGAGTAGCCCAAACGAACTGCGAGGAAACGCCAGTCGTGTTCGTGTTCTGGATTCAGCAGTTTGGAAACATCCCGGGACCACTTTGGTGCATTTGTGATCGTCTGTAAGTCAAAGTGTTCACGTTGGTTTAATATAACTAACAACCAGATGATAATATTTATATTATTTAGTTTAGGGTTTACCAAACAGCGATTCTTTATCGAGTTCTGTATCGCTCAACCTAGTTAATATATTTCTGTTGTCTGTACCCAGCTGCCTATCACTCTTCTTTGCACTAATGGTCAGAATTGTCCTTGTCCAAAGAAGGTGCCGCGTTTTCTGAGGTAGATCATAACGTGACGACGTCCATTATTGTAAATGTAGTATCATTTATCGTTTTTGTAGGTCTTAAATACGAACAATTAGTAAGATATTAACATTGATATAACTATGTCCTGTACTGAACAATTGGAAAAGCTCGTATTGATTCATGGTGTTGATTCATCTTCTGATGGAATTTAATCAACGCGAATAAATATATTGTGATAATGATGCTGTTATTTACCTTATGATCGATTTCTTCCACCTTTTCTACCGTCTCATCAACGACCTCTTTCAAGTCGTCCAATTTTTCTCCCTGTTCGGCGACGTCGTTCTTCACATTTTGGATCTCATCGCCGTGTTGGGCCACCGTTTCATCGAGCATCTTTACGTCATTTTCTGTGTTTGTGACCCGCGTGTCCAGGTTGTCGATGTCTTCTCGCTGCTCGGCGACTTCTTCGCTTAGTCCTTGCAAGCTACATGATTTAGGAAGAAATGGATGGTTATGTATATGAGAGCTTGATAAATCGGTTTGATATTGTAAGCCCCAGATAATTGGAATAAATCAAATAGTCGCGCGTGACTGAATCTTTAGATTCTTTCGGTCAAGTATTTTTTTTTACTGGTAAGAAGATATAGGTCGGTTATTATGCACAGATTTTCCTGTCGGGAAATCTTTTCCCTGCTCAAAGTGTCATCCATCTTCTCCTTTTTAATTTCTTTCAACTTATCTTTGCAAAGAACTGGATTTAGAATAATCCAATTTTATATTTCACCCCAAATTATACACTGTTCTAAACAGTCAAGATTACGGAGTTTGTATAATAAAGACTATTAATAAACAAATATGGCGAGAACTTTACTACTTTATAATAGATCACAACAACCCTATTGACTAAATAGAGTCGACAAATCACGGCTGAGGTTCTCTTTTATACCAAGTTACTTTTATTTTTTTTAACGATATTCTTATATGAATAACTTCAGCCTTGTGCTATTTCATTTCGTTCTGAAAGTGAACAGTGATTGAAACATATTGGCTTCTTTAAAACATGAACCCATTACCGAAGATATGAACGAATTTCAGTACCAAATCAATTATACTTCCATGACGTTAAAGAACAATACACGCAATGCCAGTTTCGTGCAAACCAGAGTGTGGTGTGCCACACGTGATGACGTCACTCACCTTCTATCGTCCAGGAAATCGATCATAGATTGTACCAAATCTGGCACGCCCATTTGCTGGCATGCCGTTCTCAGATTCTCAATCTTTTTCCTGTACTTTCTCTAGAGATTCTTTCTGGGCCTGACCGATCCTCTTGATTTTCCATCAGAATGACGCTGACCCACATTGGATCAATTGTGTCCCATCTTGTCGAACATGGATCTTTGAGCAGCGCTCAGCTTTGTTTCTTGAATTCAAAAATAAATATATACGATAAATTCATTGTCGACCACCAGTGCGGTATCTCAGAGCCATTAATTCACCAATTCTTAGATGAGTACCACGTTGTGATTCTTTGGCATGATGTCGACGTTTGAAACTAATCGTCGTGCGAATATTGATCAGCTTTATTACAGTAGTATGCTTGTTCTGAGCGTCTCGGACTTAAGACCACACTTTGGTGGGGATAAACGAGCATTAAGCTCAAGCTTCCTCCTTCCCCTCAGTTTGAAGTAAGCAAGTGTAGTCAGATACAAGTCAGTAAATACTAGTACAGAAGTAAGTTCTTCTAATTGTTCCAATTCGGAAATTTGCGTTATTTAGCATTATAATATACAAATAACAAAAATACAAAATATGATAAGGCAATTGATATAACAAATGTTTCAGTTTAAAAATTGACTGCCATGGATTCCCCATGCTGACCAGTGTATCGTGACATGGTCTAAAAATGAAGCGCTGAAAAAATTGCCGATTTAAAACGTCATTATAGTGCTTTAAAAAAGTAAAATCATCTGAGAAGACCATTCAGCTTTCCCCATATACTGCTGGTTGCAGATCTCTATCGGCGATAGGAATTTGATGTGCCCAATTTTGTATTGCCCACAGCGACAGGCATCACTGTCAAACTTCGTGATCTTAAGGTGTTTATTTGTCCATTCATAACACTTGCCAGATATGTCCAGGTAGCCAAAGTTTGACTATTTTTTTTAAACGTGTCTTCCACAGTGGTTATATATGTCTTAATATGCAATATGCAACATAATTATACAAACACCCAATTGAGAAAAAAATGTGTAAAAAAACATATACCATAGACAACAGAGCACATTGGTGGGTTTGCGTATAAGTCCAGTGCTGACTGTGTTTATTCTTATTTAATATCATACTTGATGTTTCATGTTATTTTCGAAACCAATAATGTTTATCATTTACTGGTGTGTTATACGTTGTGAAACTTACAATCCTTCCATATGTTACCGTTAACATGAATAGTATTAAACTTGTTGTCAATTAGAACATGTGTGATGCAAAACAATGTGAGATATGAGTCGTAAACCGATATTAGCATGGAAGGTCCACATTATTGTTAAAAAAAAATATAGAAAACCTTCGGACATTTTTTTTTTAGACCCGCAGTCAGTGTCATGGGAGCTTTTTTGGAAGTAGCTGCCCCCCCCCCCGTCTTGAAACTGAATGAAAAATAATGCAAACACTACATGAAATTGCTCTCGTTTGAACCACATAAGTATCTTGTTGGTTTTGATTGTTTCTGAATCACTTGATGTTGAAAATTGACTATATTTATGTCTTCTTGAATAAGTATCATAATAAATAAACAAAAATCGTTATCATCTGGAACTAGAAGTACATTTTAAATTCATTTACATATTCGCTATAACTAACTTTATACAGGTGGCCCAGCGAAAGAATGCTACCGAGTATGGATCGCTAATTTTTCATCATTATCGGCAAAATGTCATATAATTTTTATTTCGTTGTTAACACTTCTTTTTCAATAAAATGATACCAAGATCCATTTGATTTTGAGTAGGCGTTTTGTATTCTAGCGGCCATTTTTTCGAGGCAATGCAATATCCCAAATTTGCCAATTTTTCAACAGCGGCGGTCATCTTGACGCCGAGATATTTCTGACGTCTCAGCTTTGCCATACGGACAAACCGCGATTGACAATGGAGACATAGCTCGCATCTTATTCCTTATGGAAAGCTGAGCGTGTGCGGGCCTCTTTGATTCGTTCGCGGTTTTGTCAAGCGTATGGCAAGCTGAGACGGCCATATATCTTCGGCGTTCCGATGACCGCCGCTGTTGGAAAAATTGGCAAATTTGGGGAAATGATCTGCCTCCGAAAATGGGCCCTAGAATTCAAAAACGCTGACTCACAAATCAATGATCTTGGGTATTCATGCTTATTGGAAAAAGAATGTTTCTAACCAACGAAATAAAATAATGACATTTTGCCGATAATGATGAGAAATTACGCGACATAATTCGTTAGCTCTTTCTAGGCCACCCTGTATAAATGTTTTGACATGTCTTCAATTGCGACATTCTCATCTGAAGTGCTTACCTTGTTGACCCGTCCGACACTTGCGATGGTCTTGCACGCGTAAGATACAGTGTACGGTATTTGTTCCCAAACTTCGACGCACCTGTCGAGGTGTTTGATAAACTTTTGTGGATAATGGTAAGACACTTCGGACACCGCCATGAAAGCTACAGCTGACAGGGTTGCATTCCCAATATCCTCCATCATTAAATCAATGTAAGAGCCCATGACCTGCAATTTGTTTCGAAATTGAGACTATGGGTTATAATGTAATTCTGACTACATTTTTCATCATGATATTCTCAATGCTTCTATTCTGTTCTTTCTCCTTCCTCCTCCTCCCCCGCGTTTTCTCCTCCTTCTTCTTTTTCCCCTTCATCCTCCTGTTCTTCTTTTTCTTTCCTACTCCTATTTTTTCTCCTTCTTCTTCTTCTTCATCTTCTTCTTCTTCTTCTTCTTCTTCTTCTTCTCCTTCTTCTTCATCTTCTTCTTCTTTGTCCTCTTCTGTCTGTCTGTATCCGACCGCAATCGCCTGAAAGTACTCTCAGGAGAAGCGTCATTGCCCTTAAACACAACAATGAATGGCCACTGAGATCACGCAGGCCCCTAAATTTGGATGACCTTTTTGATACGTGCAGTATAATGAATTTCCAGATAGTCCTGATTTATCGCCTGTCAAATGATCAACCATGAGGGCTTTCAATAAAAAGCAGAGGACATTTTGAAATAGCTGGAGCTACAAAATTAGAGCTGTAATTTTTCTTTGACTCAAAAGTTTTGAATTTACTGTCTAGATTAGTTTGCAAGTTTGCTGCTAGGGTAAAAATCTGGTCCACGAGTCATTTGTATTCTTTTCATGAATATATTGCTAAGACACAGATAAGGTATAATACTTGCTTCGGGTTTTTTCTTCGCCACATCATCAAGTAGCATGTACACGTAAGTCTTATCATTAACCGCCATATCCTCCAACATCTCCATTATGCGATCCAGACGTGAAAGAATCACTTCCGGGTTATACTGGAAAATGGACTTCAGAGCCACTGTAGAAAAGAATGATAATGTAATTGTTTCTTCGTAATTCTGATAACCTTAACGAGCTGTAGGCTATATGCTCTTGTTCGTCAGACACATACATACACAGGCAAATGCACATATACGTCTGTGTTTGATTTTTTCTTTCCTTTATTTGTTTGTTTGTTTCAATAGTTTGTACTTGTTTTGTATTTTCTACAACAGTAATCGGGGTGATGTATACCAACAACGAATGGTGTCAACGACAATGTGAACATTAGTAAAGCGATCTCCATCTGCTGCAATTCGGAGATTTCTACAGGATCTGCTTAAAATCAGCCCAGAAGCAAGGTATTGTTTGACAAAGTCATAAAACACATATTTATTCCATATTTCTTTACATATAACACTTTGAAAAATTTTGTGTAAACGTCAAGTAATATTTAATACGGAAATTCTCCCAAATTCTCCCAAAATATTTGGTTTTCAGTTTCTATATCTAAAAAATGCAAAATATTCGTTTGTTACATGTTACGATTTGATCATGCAAGATTCTTTTAGTATTCTAAAGCAAGGTGTGCATCCAGCACTGAAATATATCCAGCGAGAGGGGAATACATAATTTAAAAATTTACAACTTACTGCCTAAGTTGCTTCCCTGATTGTTGTTCAGACATGCCTCAGTGATCTGTTCCCCGTATGGTGCTATCATTTCGCCATTTTGATACAGAGTTCCTATGCAGTATCCGGCTAAGCTCTGGAGGGCTTCGATGTCACATGACAACAGTTTGGTGATAAATGGCATCAGATTTTCAATTTGCTTGGGTTTGTCGTATTTCTGTGTAAAGAGCGAAACAAAGTTTGTTTGTCTGTTTGTTTGTTAGTTTGTTTGTTTGTTTTATTGACTCACGCACCCCCTTGAAAAAATCCTGGCTACGGGGCTTAATAAACACTTACATAATTCCGTTTGGGCTCATTGCAGTAGGCCTATAAATATTTTTTTCGAATTGTTTAGTAAAAATACACCACATATCAATTTCTTAACAACAGAAGACGATCCTCTTTTACGCAGAGAAATACGAGGTTATGATACGCACTGGTCATGCACTAGTGCTCTCTCGCCACATGTCTATTGTTCGCATTCACACTCGAACGCATAATGATAAAGACACGCGTGGATATCTCAGTGCGAGAAAATCGTATCTGTCATTGTTTTTGCCAATTCCGCGAGCATTCTCTTAACAAATACAATTTGATTTTTACATTTTTAGAATCCTCAGACTTCCCACTACAAATGCTCATCGTCAATACATTTACAGATCTTGCACTTTCATTTTATGAACAGAAAAAATTAGAAAAACGGGGATCTTCCACGAGATTTTTTACCAAAAAGGAAGTCTTTAGACTCAAAACCGCGGGCCATAACGTTGACTTTAATCACATATTTTGATCTAACCTTAAAGAGAAATCTTTGACTATCATAAATCTCGTGTCAATAGTATATCAAGCCTGTAGATTGTTACAATGGCAAAAAATGTGCCAAAAACGACGGTTTTAGTTCCAATTTACCATTGTGTTGCAAAACTCTAGACCATGAAGAAAGTAAAAGATCGCTTAGAAATTGATATGGAAAACGCGTTTTTCTTCTTGGAAATTCAAAGTTTTCCAAACATTGAAATGGGAATTTTTTTTCTAAAATTACTAAAAATGGTTACACTTTAACGAAAAAATGCCAAAAACCGAACATTCTAGTACCCCCTCGTATACGCTTGGCGTACGCAGCGTATACACCATCTGAAAATACAATTTTGGCTGAGCGACTTGGTGCCCCCCCCCCCAATGGGTTGACCCACGGTTGACCCACCCAATGGGAAACTGGGAATTACAAATACGTTTCATAGCCGGGTTTCATAGAGTCACTTACTTGCATAACATATGTTAAAATACTCCGTACTACCTCCCCATGCCCGGAAAGATCAGTTCCTTCCCCTTCCAGTTCCTGTTCCATGCAGTACTCCATGATAGACTTGATATGACCGGCACACGCTTTGCTGAAAGAACATAATGATCGGTAGTTCACGAGTATTGATTCAAAGATGTTTCTTCCAAACTATGTCACAAAAATGTCTTAATTCACCGAGATTCCATTTAATTTTGCATGCAAATAGACAGCTAAAATGATGACATGTGGTTCAGAATTATGTGGGGATAATAGTCGAACTATGATACTGCAAATAGGATTCTCCGATTGGTATTGGTGGTTACAACCAGGCGAGATTCCGTACACCTAGTTCCACCGCTGTACACACATGACACATGCTTTTAAACATGTTAAACAGAAATGACGTCACATTTTGATGCTCTATGACCAACGAATATCTACAGCAGACTCTACGAAAAAGAGTTTATTCCAGTACCATATTTGTCATGTCAAAACTATTTGGCAGTACCATTTTTGGTTGTTGATGCAGGGGCGGCGGAACCGGGGGCAGGGGGCACTTGCCCCCCCCCCCAAAAAAAAAAAATTGGATAGCAAAAAATGCCCTTTTTTGAAAACGAAATGTGCCCTTTGTGAAATGACGCATGCCCTTTTTTTTCAAAATGAAATGTGCCCTTTGTGAAATGACGCCTTTTTTAGTCTACTCATTTTTGTCGATATTTGTCTTCTTTACATATAGGCCTACAATAGACATAATTAGGTAAATTATATTCAACAAGCATTTTGTGCCTAAAAAGGGCATTTAGCATCTCCTCTTAATGCCCTCATGTGGTAGCAAAATTATGCCATGGTACTGTTTGCCCCATACCCCCATTTTAATTGAAGGCAAATAGTGCCCTTTTTAAGTTGAATGTGCCTTATCTTGGTTTGAACCCATACTGAGTGCAGTGAAACCTTATATACGCACATTCGTCACTGGAGTGATTTTTCTTTTATTTTTTATCTGTTATTCTATTATTTTGCCTCTGACTGTCTGATGGGCACATTATAGAGAAGAAATACTTTTTGGTTCAAAGAAGAGGCATTATGTACCTAGAGGATTTGGCCTCTCATCTTATAGAGCCGCTACCGTCTCGGTTGCAAAAATTGCGGGGCCCTCTCAATTTCTTTTTTCGTCCGTGATTACATGCCCTATATTTATTACTTTCAAGCAGTAAAAAAGTGTTTTCGAGAGGTAACTTTACTACGGTCGCCTTTTCTTCTCATCAACAAAGGAAATCACCGCGTAAGTGAGAAGAATGCCCCTTTTTCTTCAGCAGAACTTCAGTATTCGCAATTGTGGCATCATTGAATTTGTAATTTAACGCAAACTAGTTTATCATCTCTGCCCTCACTAAGTATTGCTCATTGATTCTTATGGATTTGTTTGATGTTTTTCATCTTTTTAACACACTACGAAAATTCTGAGTTGTAATTACCGCCAGAACAGATCACAAAGCGAGTTTTACAACTCAAAATTTCAAATTTTTCCAAAACCGCTCGCTCGCTACGCTCGCTCGCGAGGTAGATATAATCATGTTTTAATGATCAGAAATCCCCTTCAATAAGGTTTTGCTCAAGTTGCATTACCGTGAAGAAACAGCTACTTCAAGCAGAAACGTTTGATCTAGACAGATGTTCTTTTTTTTAAATACTACAAAAAATCAGTGCTTTTATTAATAATAATAATAGCCCATTTCTTATATAGCGCATAATTACCGATTATCTCAGTCTCAATGCACTTGGATATTATTACCCTGGTCACTGGCATCCAGTACTAATCTGCACACAGATGTGCACCATTTCCACTCCCTGGGGAGTATTCCTAGCTGAGCTGCCAAGAAGGCGCATCAAGCCAGACAAACCAAGTTATTCTCACTTTACCAGGTACCCATTTATACTCCTGGGTCGAGAGCAGCAAAGCAGATTAAAAATGTCTTGCTGAAGGACATTAATGCCGGGCGGGCGTTGGGCTCGAATATTAGCGCCAGAATAGACCACAAAGCGAGTTTTACATCTGAAAATTTCCAATTTTTCCAAACCGCTCGCTCGCTACGCTCGCTCGCGAGGTAGATACATGCATATTTCATGTTTAAATGATCAGAAATCCCCTTCAAAAAGGTTTTGCTCAAGTTACATTACTATGAAGAAACAGCTACTTCAAGCAGAAAAGTTTAATCTAGACAGATGTACTTTATCTTTTTTAAAATACTACAAAAAAATCAGTGCTGTAATTAGCGCCAGAATAAACCACATTGCGACTTTTACAACTTAAAATTTCTAAATTTTCTCAAACCGCTCGCTCGCTACGCTCGCTCGCGGATTATGTGTAGGTTTCATGTTTAAATGATCAGAAATCCCCTTCAAAAAGGTTTTGCTCAAGTTACATTACTATGAAGAAACAGCTACTTCAAGCAGAAAAGTTTAATCTAGACAGATGTACTTTATCTTTTTTAAAATACTACAAAAAAATCAGTGCTGTAATTAGCGCCAGAATAAACCACATTGCGACTTTTACAACTTAAAATTTCTAAATTTTCTCAAACCGCTCGCTCGCTACGCTCGCTCGCGGATTATGTGTAGGCCTATAGATTTCATGTTTCAAATCGGAACCCATTTAAAAAAAGGTTGGGTTCGAGTTAGATTGCCGCTCAAAACAGCATCTTCAAGCAAACACCTAATCTGATGGTGAAAATATCTGCTTGCGCCCAATGCCCCTTTTGACATATAAGTGCCCTTTTTTGGCTTTGCCCCCCCAAACGAAAATACGTTCTGCCGCCCCTGTGTTGATGAGCACCGTTTGAACCTCTTCTTTTCAGCACTATTTCGGACAAAACGGTGATCATGTAAGAACCTTTCTCACGTCAAACAGGTTCTGATGAGAACCAAAATTGGTGCTGCTATTGTGACGAAGTTGAAAACCATTTGCGAACCCTGTTTTTTGCTAGAGTGTAACTGTTGAGGCCACCACACCAAGGCTGCCACTCGTAGGGGAAACCCCCTACCGTAGGGGATTTTAGCCTGCTGTAGGTTGTAGGGGATACCTACGGGGAAAATGACCTTCCGTAGGGGAAACGTAGGGGGTTTTGATGATTTGTAGGGAATGTAGGGGGTTTTGACAATTTTCAGAAATATTCTTAAATTTTCAAAGGAAATCGGATTATAGTCGCCCATTTTGTCCATCTCCGGCGAAGAAATTGTGATCAATATTTTGCATTTTCTAAGGTTATTTTTAGGGGAAAACATACCTCCGTAGGGGAAAAGTCGATTTTGTATGAGAAAACATAGGGTTCGTATGGAAAAATATGGTTAATTACATGTAGGCGTAGGGGAAGAATGGTGTCCGTAGGCGAAAATACGCATGCGGCGTAGGGGGAAATCAAAATTTTGAGTGGTAGCCCTGCACCACACACTTTGATTTCCCTCACTATCCGACCTTGCAACTAGAGGTGTGACATCACTTTCCTTCAAATTTGCCAAGGAGTTTACATGGCGAATCTTTCCGACTGGTCTTGGAGCTGAGACCAGTCGGAAAAATTTGACATGTAAAATCCTAAAGAATAGTCTGGCTTGTGACCGGCAAATCTGAAGTGAAGTGATGATAAAATGAAGTATTGATAAAATCAAGCTATGACTTCTCTCAGCGCATACAGCATGGCATGACCACGTCACTCTGGCATTGCTAAACAAAAGGACATCCGAACAAAACTTACTCAATTATGTATTTGTTTTTCTGTAAAATTGTTAAACTTCTGGTACCAGTTCTCCGCAATTTAGTATCCCGCACCAGGAAAATACAGTTTTGTTTTGTTCTGTTTCCTTGTTGTTTTTGATAGTATTGCTGTTTGTTTGTTTGCTTCCTTGTTTGTGTGTTTGTTTGTTTCGTGGGCACCCTGTAGAAGTTCGGGTTTCACTTCCACCTTAAAATACTGAAGTTTGTTATTTACTTTGTAAATTGTAGGATTTCGCCCAACAATCTGCTGGCTAAACTTTTGTTATCTCTGTTCTCCGTTAAGTCAGTGTCTTCTCGGCGCAGCCACTTGTCCAGTGCCTCCAACAGTTCCGGGAATAGCTTCTCATTACCCTGTAATCAAACGTTTTTAACAAAACAATAAGCTTAGAAACAAAACGCATACATATACCAACAACCCAACATTATCAGGCAACATATGATGATTTGAGGACGAGGGACACATGCGAGATGAAGAATATAAATAACAACAACAACAGCAACAACAAATGTGAAGTCAGCGGAAAATATTCGTAACAATAGTACTTTAGTGTTGTTTGAGTGGGTTTTGATGTTGGTGATGGGCTGATAGCGTTGTATTGGTGGTATTGATTTTGATGTGTTCAATCAATGCTTATTGAGAACTTAAGGTGATGAAAATTGAGAAATTATATGTGTAGTAAGGAACACCTACAAGATAACATACACTCCTAGAAAAAAGAACCTCTCCTAGTCCCGTATTTGGATCCTTTTCAGGTTTTTCACAAAAGCAGAGGGTTCTGAATGGTTCTTTAGAACCATTTTTGGTACAAGGAACCCTTTAGGGTTCTTTTTACAACCTTTGGGGTTCTTGATGGTATAAAGAACCGTACTATTTTGTATAGGGTTCTTTATACCATCAAGAACCCCAAAGGGTGTATACAGAACCCCAAATTGTTCCTTGTAGAACCTAAAATGGTTCTAAAGAACCATTCAGAACCTTTTTTGCTTCTTAGAAAAACCTTAAAAGGTTCCAAATACACTGTACGAGACAAGGAGCGGTTCTTATTAGCACCCACTTTTCTAATAGGGTAAAAATGAATGCGTTTTGTGTCTATTTTTCTTTTTTGCTGCCAGTTTTGCCGTGCAATGACCAGCGATTTTTTTTTTTAACCTCCCACCCCATGCAGCCATGAGACTGGAGTTGATACCACCAGGATAAACGCCCGTCGACGGCTGCCTTTGATATAAAACTTTTTGTGCATCTTGCCCTAAGTAATTTAGCAATATCTTACCTCCCATGTCATTTCACTTGCTTCCGCTACAGTAAGGGCAACAACGACATGCATGGTAGAACCACTTTTGAGGCATGACGTCACAAGACGAACAATGTGTGGGCTGACTTTCTTTATCGCTTTGTCTCGACTGTGCAAAAACGATGGAAAATAAAAATGTAAATAAAACTGAATATTACATTTAATATACAATGTATTCATTTTTTTACATTATAAAACATTAATTAATTATTGTACTCGATTATGTTGTAAGGAATGCAAAATAGGGTTTCTTTATGTTTGTATGTGTCTTTATTATCATTATTATCTTATCTTATCTTATCTTATCTTATCGTATCTTATCTTACTCATTATTATCTTATCTTATCTTATCTTATCTTATCGTATCTTATCTTACCTTACCTTACCTTATTTTACCTTATCTTATCTTATCTTATCTTATCTTATCTTATCTTATCTCATCTCATCTTATGGATTCCTGAAGAATGTTGTTTACATGTACTATCATTCATGATTTGTAATTTACACTGTATATGTTCTGTATTTTTTGTTGTTGTTGTTAACGGAATTATACTTGAGCTTGTAATTTAACTTATTGATCGAGGTACAGTACTCAAGACACTCTCTCACTAAGAAAAATACGTTCAACTTTGCCCTTTAGCAATATCACACTGAAAGCACATTTACGGGTGCAACTTTGCACCTTTCAGACCAATGTTACTTTGGAAGCACCTTTACAGAGGCGACTTTTCAACTTATAAGGGCCGATAGGTGAAAATTTGCACCCGTAAAGGAGCTCCCAGTGTTTGTTTTTTTTTTTTTTATAAAAACGACCAAATCAGGTCTTTTACTGAATCATCTCAACACGATCATCACAATAATATAATTAATATAATAATATAACATTTTAAACTAGTTTATACAAATAAACAGTTTTTCCACAAATAAAGATTAATAATAACTCTCTGTTTTTTCTTGTTCTTCTCTATATTATACCGATTTTTCAGTAAATTAATGAATAATGTAACCAATGTATTTTGTTTCAGCCTTTGTCGTTTCCTTTGATAAATTAACATAGATTTATAAATAGTAAACAAAGCGTAATTCAAAATTAAATTTATATCTATTGATTTCTTACTCATTACTTTATATCCAAATACCACTTTTTCATAACTAGTAGAAAATTTTGCAAGAAAGTATTTTTGTATAAATTTTTCAACATAATTCCAAAATGAAGTCAAATATGAGCATTCCCAAAACATATGTAATATATCACCAATATTATCACAATAAAAACATAAATTTGATTCTTTTAAATTCCATTTGAATAAATTTTTTGGTGTCGGTAGAATATCATAAAGAAACTTAAAATTGAAATCTATTAACACACTGTCTAAATTTTGCTTTAATTTAAACAACCATATCCGTTTCCAATTTAAGTTTAAATTTCTGTCAGTGTGACATAGGTCTGCACCTTAAAGGTGCAAAGTTGAACCTACTTTTCTTAGTGTGTACCAAGGGTATACACCTATTTTAAGACCTATTTTAGACCAAAACAATCACTTGTATACTGAGAGTGTATTGAAGATTTCAACTCCATAAGTGTTGAATATTATTTGCGTCTATAGGCCTAATGGAATAAATATTGATTTTAGATATACGGGACTCCAGTGTTTGCAATATTAACATGCATTGCAATTGAAATTGGACAATTATTCCAAAACTATAGTTATACCTTGGCGAATAGCCGTCGCCGTTATATTTTTATTTCTCCTTTCTGTACATGGAAATTATTTTCAAAACACTCCATTGCGGCGCAGCGATGTTTTTTTTTAATGAGATGAACTCAAAGATCACCGTTTTGTAAGTTTGTAATTTAGCAGTCACTTATAGATTAAACTTGACTTGAAGCCCCCAAGGGTGACTTGGAGCATGAATGGGGTAAATCTACTGAATCAACTGGTTGATTTTATTTCAATCATTTCCATCGTTAATTTAAAAATAATACATACAAATACAACAACATAAAATAGAGGACACAGCAAGAAAAGCAAAAAGCTTTATAAACAGCTGCCACCTTGAGTATCAAAATACAATATTGTCATAATAATAGAATTAGATGTATAGATGGGCTTATTCAATCGATACCATACCATTATACTGCCCCCCCCCCCATGACGAAAGGGGATAACTGACATTTTAGTGTTTCAGAAATACAGAGCAAAACGTATTTTCTTAAAAGCCTTAAAATACTATTCAGTGTTTTGTTTTCAAGTTAACATATCCAAATGTGTATTTCAAAGGTCTTTCAAAGTCATATAACAATTTCCTGAAAATTCCGCATTTTTCGTTCAAATTGTCAATTATGCTCATTTTATACGAGAACAGGTGAATGTAATGTCTGTAAGCCAGACTAGGGCACATGTAGCTTGGCCCATAAACTGTATAATATTAATGCAAATTCTTTGCATACTATTCTGACAAAGGTTGGTCTTAACAACCTGGCAGCTTGCTGGAGGCTTGCCAGACATATTAACAACTAATTTATGCAATCTGCATTTTTGTTATTGAAAATTTATTCGTAAGAACAGGTGAGAAAATTAACTCTGCACTAGGTTTCAGAAGAGAAAACATCCATAAATTTGAATACTCTATGAAATAGTCTATTGCATTTTCATATTTGGGCTGAAGATGGGTAAAATCAATTTTAAAGAGAATTATTTTGAAAAAAGGTGTGCAGGCTACCATATCAGAAATCTAATCACTTATGGGGATAAGGGGCATAATTGATTAGATTATCAGGCATGCACTGCCCCCCCCCCACCCTGACAAAAGGGAATAACTGACATTTTGGTGTATCAGAGATATTGAGAAAAAAACTATTTCGTTCAAAGCCTTAAAATACTATTCAGTTCTTTGTTTACAAGTTCCAAATGTGCATTTCAAAGGTCTTTCAAAGTCATGACAATTTCCTGAAAATCCCACATTTTTCGTTCAAATTGTCAGTTACATGTATGCCTTTTTGTCGTGGGGTTCCCAAAAAATTGATATTAAGAAACTGTTACAAAATGCAATAACATCACAAAACATTTGTTATAGCTGGTTTCACAATTGCATTTATTTCTTTTTCATATATCAGAACTTGACAGAGAAATAAGTTAATGGTGTTGCCATGGAAACCAAATCATTTCCTTGTAAACCTAATTAAAACCATACTTAACTTTGACCAGTTTTACATAACTTTACCAAGCTTTAAAAGTCTTTAACAAAGGAACAGAAAATGTTGTCTAATTTCAACAAATTAAAAACATTGACATAATACTTGATTTATTTTGTTATTGGATTGTTGTCCTGGTAACTAACAAACAAAAAAAAATCATGAAAAGACTGTTAGAAACCTTTTTAAAATTTTCAATAACCTCCACAATTTCTCCACCGGTCTCTCTTTCTTTCTTATCTTTTCTGAAAACTATGAACTTTATGTTTTCAAAAAAAAATTGTTTTTGTTTTAGACTGAAATTTTGTGCTCCAGAAATGCACAATATGCTTTCGGTTCCTTTTTTTGTCATATGTCAATTGTTTGTGTGTTTATATGACAGTGTTCAAAATCAGACCACCATTTGACTGACAAAAGTGTGTAAAACATATTTAAAGGGGAAAACGCATTTTAAAACCTGATTATATGTTTGTTCTAAGGTAAAAATCAATGTATTTTCAGTTTTTGGAACTTAGAACCCTGCATCTTTCACATTTTTGAGGAAAAAATAATCAGATTTATGGTCATTTTTGTCCAAAAAAGGTCATTTTGGCGTGACAAAAATTGTCACCAACTTTGAAATGGTTGCAGAATTCACAAAATAAGAATATATAGTATTTTATGTGTTTATTTTTAATATTTCATATCATAATCTTTCTAGTGAGACTTCATTTGCTATAATTTACTGCATACTTTACATGTGGTAACCCCTGGAAATTACCCTGTGCTGTGACAAATGATACTCCAAAAAGCCCCTTTTTATAGTGCATCTTTTGAACCACTATAACATCTGATAGGAAGAGGTTAGAAAGCTGAATTTCCCCTCCTTTCATGAAGAATTTAATAAGCTATAAGCTCACTGTAATTGTATTTTACGAACAAATAAATAAACAGGAGAAGAAATGCAACAAAAGCTACCCTAATTTTGAAAAGTGTGTAAAAAGTCAGGACATTTCCGAAAAGAAATATTTTGGGTAAATGAATCAAGTTATTGACCTGAATATACATTATACATTATACCTAAAGAGGGGTGGCTGTTTGTCATGTGTATTTGTAACGCTAACGTTTTTTCCCTATGCTAAGTCCATACAAATGTGAATCCATTTCTTCTGAACAAAATACACTTCGCTAAACTGGAAGACCCGTGAGGGGGGGGGGGGGCTTGTCCTAGTTATTCGATTCTCCACATTAAGTTTTGTGCGTAGTTTTAGGACGTATGCTGTAGACTTTTGTAGTATATATATAATTGTATAGTACATTTATTTATACATATACTTAAGAGAGGGGTGGTGTTTGTAATGTGTATTGTAACGTAACATTTTCACCCATTTTAAGCTACGATCAGTTGAGATTTATTTACGCCTGTACATTACACTTTGGAACGTGGAAGGAGCGAGGGGGGGGGGGGCTTGCTTTATTTATTCGAGTTCTGATTATAAGTCTGTATGTAAGTTTAGGACGTTTATGTATTATTTGTATAGTAATATTAATAATCTGTATAATACACTTATTATACATATACTTAAAGGGGCGTGGCATGGTAACTTCAAAAGCAAATATGGGAATATTGTTATTATTTTTGTTGATATTTACTCACGATTGATGCTTCTTCGTATGGTTTGTTCTCTGAATGTGTATATTTTGTGTAGTATTTGTATTTCCATATGTATGTCTATAAATATATTTTGTCGTGTGAACACATCCGAATTTCCTTGTTTTTTACATATTGGACAATAATATTGAATGAATTGAAATTTGCAATTTGAATTGAATGACATACCTAATCAATTGGGCACCTTATATTTCTCAATAAGTGATTAGATTTCCAGTATGGTAGCCTGCATAGTTTTTTCTTTTCAAAATTATTATATTTAGTTGTTGTTGTTGTTGTTGGTTGTGGCACTTATGACATATATTATATTTAGAATGGATTTTACTCATTTTGAACCCCCAAAAATGAATATGCAATAGATTATTTGCATTGTATATTCAAATTTAGACGGATGTGTTCTCTTCTGTAACCTGGTGAAGAGGTATTTTTTCACCTGTTCGTATGAATACATTTTCAATACCAAAAATGCAATGCCCGGTGGGGCAAGCCTCCAGGAAGAGCATCCTTTGTCAGACAGAATAGTATGCATACAATTTGCATTTACTATGACACTAGTCTAAAGGTAAAATATGCCCAAGTCTGGTTTCCAGACATTTCAATACC
>JZLH01S0207050.1:40503-51551 GCA_001188425.1 Eucidaris tribuloides
CATTAAAAAGAATTTATCAAACCGACCCATGCGTTCGTGGATATACAAAGATATGTATCCAAGTAATTAGTCAAAATAAATTAAATAGTATATGATAATCAATCAAAAATGTACAAAGATTATTTGATCATTTTTTTTTTTTAGGTCTGACACATTTACACCATTGTATTGGGTACTTGTTTATTTGAACCAATTACATGTACCCTCCTGTTTAGGATGTTGTTCTTCATGATAACAAACGTGATCGTGTGGGTGTATAATTATGGCGCGTATACATGTACATCGTGTGTAGTGTATTAAATATATATGCTTACATGTAGTATATCGATATGTATTGTTTTTTATGCAATAAATAAAATTTCTTGAGATACGGTACATAGTTTGTTGAGATAGATAAAGTGAAAATCTTACTAAACTACAAATGTAGGATGAAACTAAACGGTAACATATGCGAAAATACGATTATGCTATAAGCACTTTTCGGTATAATACTACAGTAAGCTTACGTGGCAACGCCGTATAAAATAATGTATTGATTTAATCTCGATTTGACAAATATGTGGGGAATACAAAATACAACATTATATCTTGTCGCACTCGTCCTACGCTTTAAGCGATTAATATTTTATAGAATTTTTTTTTTACAAATGCGTATGTTGAAATCTGACTTAGATGGTCTGTCAAATGGCATAAAGTTGAAATTGTAGCTGTTTTGACTGCCGTTGCGCGTTGAAACTCCTAAACATAATATGAATACCCATTAGGTTTCGAATTGCCCTGCCAAATCGTGTAATCAAGCTTATCGATATCAAAAAGGTAACACTAGGGTATAACAAGTAACAACAACAGAAAAGTAACAAATGATCGGTTAACTTACCTCTCCTATGATCTTATCCCATATAGACCTAAGTCTTGATTTGTTTTCCACCTCGTGAACTGTCCGTCGATATTCCTTGCGGGTAAAGGAAAATACGAAAACGTCGTATTTTTATATTTCAAACCCGGAAACATATAGGCTTGTTCGACAAAAGCAGCTGGCTCTATGCCCGGTATACGTTACAAGGCAACGCATGAGCATGAGTGGGTTGTCCTCTACAGCACGAGCACCCGCGGCGCACCATGCAGAAAATTCTGCCGTTGTCAGCGCAAGACTATTAGGCTGATTATAGTCTATGGTTTCCGTCCATATAGCTTCCTCTATCTAATCTCTCAGCCCCAAACCGGTATTGCTTCATATCAAAAACCAGCGAGATGTTGTAATCATGTTTGAATTTGATGTCTGAATGCTATACAATTTACTGTCCAGGACAACCAATTGATTCGTGAGTAAACTTCAGAGCAAACACCAAATTGCGGTCTGTGGCTAAGACTGTTACTCTGTGTCCATTGATAAGCTGGCGATATCGCAGTGAGTCAGTGACGTACATAATTTGCTTTGCACTCACCTTCATTAAATTTATCTAGCCCACCCCATTGATCTTTCCAGTATACTTATTTTGAACTGTCACCAATGTAAAGATTGTCAGGATCGTGCAAGTCGATTTTTTCCTTAATTATCAATACAAACGGTAGTTTGTACTTACAAATGGTGTGTTGAACAGTCTGAGATCCATACCGTCATGAATTTGTTGTTTTCTACTGAAGAAAACTAATGACGACATTTACCGAATGTGTTCTTTCTGTGAGTTTCAATTTTGCTCCAACTGCGAATCGCAGGTTACTGCTGCACCGTAGCAAGACCAGCGCAGCCTCTGATGGGTTAAGCGCTATTTCCCTGCGCGACCTTTGACTAACGCTGATCGGCGACCATTTTGGAACGCGCACTGACGTTTTGACAGTCGCGGATTTTTTGAATTTACTCCTGAGGGCAAATTAAAACATAGGAAGACGTTTTAATCGTCCGATTTCAACCAGAAAAATCAATATTACCCCAAGTCCTATGAGAGGTGTTTTATTTCTATTTAATCTTCACAGTTGGAATATAGATTCAGCTGATTTGATTCATATAGATGTTTTTTGACGTGCAAATCAGATAACACAATCCTTTAAAACATTACTTTGTCTGTCATTGATTTCCCATTGACAGTCCGTAACCGGGCAAACTCTCTGTTATACGTCATTGACGTATTTGCAGACCTTCTGTTATAGTGCGTTGCACATTATGTTAACGACAAGAAGCTAACATTGTGGAGGCTTCAATCAATAAAAAAAATAAGGAGCTTCAATTCCACACAAAAAAAAATAAGGTGCTTCAATTCAAAAAAAAAAAATAACGGAGCCTTCAATTCAAACTAAAAAAAATAACTGTGACGTCTCACCACAAACAAACACACCTAGAATACAAAAAGGTTGGAAGCTATGCTGTCACTGGCAAGATATGCATGAATAAACAATTACCACTCCGGTGGAAGATAAGATAGCCCAAGATCTGCACTGAGTATTTATGGGAGGAAATGGGCCAAGGAATCCGGTCAACCTAAACACTCGTTAATTCAGCTTTTTAAAGCACTATATAATCATTTTTGAATGACACTTAAAACATGGAGAGTTATGTAGAACAGTTTTGATGAATAATGCAACATAATTATTATGTTTCACAACATTTCAACAAATCACTGGGGAAGGAGGGTTAGTTCAGGCTAGTCAAGAATATTCATTGCACGATCGCCGTAAAATTTTTGTTTTCTCTGATTTACATTTCGTTTTTTATTGTGTGTTTCACCAAAATTTGTTGCAGAGTTTTTTTCATGCAGTTATTGTACAGAGAAATGAATTATTGATGGCGTGAATGTTAACTATGAATATTCGAAAAAAATATAAGCTTTTGTACACTAAATCACATTTTTAGCGATTTTCCGGCGCAAAATACATGTACAAAAAGGATAATATATTAATATGTATACATTATAATGGAAAGTGTGTAACGCCACTTCATGAATAGAATGGCAAAGAAATTAACTCTTTACACGCTGAATTTATTGAGGGATAATAATGACAATTGTTTATTCCGCATTTCTTGAATTCACTTCCTTTTTGTGGTACTGAAAATAGTATTTTTTTCTTATAGATGTTACTGAAGCAAAACGAGTAATCTTTTATGTCTCCTATGCAAAAGTGAAGAAAACCGTAATTATTACGATTGTTCAATTAATCTTCGAATGTGCCAAAAAATAACTCTTTAGCGTACAAAAGGTTATAAGCCCAAGTTTAGTTTTGGGAATTTTGTTTTTATTTGAAAGCTTTATGCCCCAAGTCATAACCTGCAATAATAGGGGGGGTTTGGGGGACCCCGAGATTTTTCATTAATTAATTAAAAAAGTAAAGACATTCAGAATCTAATTTTGCAGAGTTAATGACTTTGGGCATAAAGCTTTCAAATAAAAAATATTTTTCGCAAACTAAACTTGGGCTTAAGTCATTTCATGCTGGCAAAATGATACAGTGATGACAACGCTGATTCTAAAAAAAAACTGGGTTGAAATTTGAGTTAAGAACTATAATTTGAGTCAAATATAAATAAATATGTTATTTGCAGTTTTGTCAACTGATAAGCCTCCTCTAAATATACAACCGGTTGGGTCTCATTTTTAAAATCAAATCTCTGAATGAGTCTTTGCAATTAAACTCACTGATGGCCAATGATAACCCACAAAGCCTCTTGCTCAGGCCGGGAAAAAAATGATTTCCGGCAAGCTAGACAAAATTTTCCCTCGCCTTATTTTCTTTTCTTAAAAAATGAATTTCTTTGCCCGTAGTGGCAAAAATTTCACTCTGAAAAAAATCCGGCATAAGCTCTCAACTTGTCATTTTTCTTAGCACACCTGTTCACACTGTTCTCGTAATAATATATCCTTTTTCATCATACATAGTAAAACATGTCATGCTCTCAAGAAACCATTTTGTGTATACGTGAAATTGTAGAATTAAAACAGGTACTTTAAATAGCTGAAAAAAGTGACGAGATGATGACTTGGCCATGGAAAATCTCAGACAATAGAGTCAGAGCACTAGAAGTTTTGCCTTGCCAGCAGAAATTAATGTTGATGCTTATTTCTAGATTCGAATCTCAATATGCAAGCAATGGAATTGAACGCTTGTTGTTAAAAATTCACATATTTCCAATGAAATCACAAAGTGTGGTTCCACAAGAAACTTGACAGGACTATTTTACTCAGTGAGAGTCATCTAAATTCTCGCATTCATTTTGCCATACATTTTATTTCTGTTGGCTTCCATTTTCATGAAGAAAAATGTGAGATTTATATCATAATCATTTTGTGTTATATCAATGTAGGCCTATACAATTGAATAAGACATTGCTAATGTGGACAGAAACTAATGATATTTAAAAGAACAAGTTCAATTCTTGTTATTTGACTTGCATACCTGTCACTTGGAAGAATTTGACCTTATATTAAATTTAACCTGATTTTGTTATCGTAATAGGCCCTTAAAGAATTAAGATGAAAATTACGAATAGACAAATAAAATAAGCACGCAGGCCATGTTTGAAACACAAGAATCAACAACGAGAAATATCTGAACTATCGAAGTTATTTTTCGTAGAATTCCTGCTAAAAATGGCGAGAAAGTTAAATGGGGGGCGGGGGGAGTGGGTGAGACATTTTTATATGACTTCATCGTGAAAAAATACCACAGACAACCGGGGTAAAAAAAAATACCCCATGTAGGGGGTTGGGGGGTCTTTCAAATCGAGGTATGAACACTAGACCTCCGATATTCGGCGAGTGGGGGAGGAGGTTGTGGTAAAGGGCCAACAAAATATTGTATTATGAAATCGGGCTAATAAGGGGAAAAGAATGCGAACGGTACGAAGAGACATCCGGAGCGCTTTTGCTGGAGGATAAAATCGGCTTTAGGTATACCTATGAAGTCTTTAAAGTATTTGGCTAATTTACCCCACAGTTAACAAATCTGAGCCACAGGTGATCCTCATGCTACCAGTGTCTTTGATGAGGTCTAAAAAATTAAGCCTGAAAAAATTTGTATTTCAAAATGAGTTATTTAGTGCTTTAAAAAAAGGAAAATCGTAAGTTGACCGTATTCACCTGCCCATTTACTCCCAGTAGACTTACTGTGTGACACACTAGGCTATTAAAACTCGCCGCCGAGTTTAAATTGCTTATTCATGCATACCTTGCCATTGGCATGCATAACTGTCCTAAACTTTTGTATTCAAGGGTGTTCATTGTCCATTTTTGACCTACTATGTAGCTCAGATATCAAGTTTGACAATTTTTTAAATTGAAGCTGCCAATTCGAGCCTATCACTTTAAAGCCCCGGGGTACTGGGCCGCCCAGTATCAACCACTGCGCCCTGTTCTCCCAGGGCGGTGCCAGAGTTAGGGGGACAACAGGAACTGTATTGGGCAAAATCAATGATCCGTTCACAGTCGAAATCATGAGCCCGTGCACAGCCAACCACGGCCGAAAAGCCTAAACGCGCCGCCGGGTGGGGGTGGGGGCGGGGATTTACGGCGAAATCCAACGGGAACAAAATTTTCAAATTTTCAACGGACCTAAATCATGTTCTCATTCAGGCGGCTCGAACATTGAGAACAAAAATTTTTGTGTGGCCGGGGGTTCTGACAAAACAAAAAATAGATAATTACCCAAATCCGACGAGGATTATTGTCAAGTCCAACGCAGTAGCTGAAAAAGCCAATCAGAGCAGGGGCAACGCAATAAAATATTATCAAGGCCAAACAACCAAAAATCTAGCCGGGCGAAAATGTTCCCGAAAACGCCAAAAAAAAACCAACCTGATTTTCGTTGACTGTGAAAACACTTACTGGGGGTGGTCCCCCCCCCGCTCCCACTCATATCACACCAAACTTTGTAGCTCACAGCACAAAATCTTAGTGGGGCCGAAAATGTTCCCAAAAAAACGCCATAAAAAAATCTCTACACGCCTGATTTTCGTTACATTTGAATAACACTATATGGGATGGTCGCCCCCCCCCCCTCGACAGTGGCGTAGCCAGGATTTGATCTTATGGGGGCGAAATAGCGAGGGAGCGTAAGCCAAGCGAGGGGGAAGGTGTGGGAGCGGGGTGTCCCCCTCCCACGGTGAGAGGCTTTTGGAATTTCTGATGGGCAATTAATCGTGCATTTGTGCGTGTTTTGGCATGTTTCGACTTAAAACATCCGCTAGTGATTAAGATAGGGCAGTATATTCGGGGCGGATTCAAGATTTTCAAATAATACGAGGGGCACAAAAAATTAGCCTACTAAGCAGGCGCAATTGGCGCAAAGGTCCCTTGCGGGCAGGATCCTGACTGTATCTGTGGATAGCTCTTACGGTAAAATACTATCCTTCTCTGCTTTATCATAACTTATTTGACGCCATTTGTGGCAAAATTCACTTCTTTTAGTCATATATATTTTCTATTCAAACAGAAAATAACAATCACTATGATGTTTGTGGCAAGTTAAGTCTCCAAGTAGATTGTACTGATGATGGCCCCCGTGACGAAAAATATAAAAGTCTAATATGGCGAGCGAGCGTAGCGGAGCGACCCCCGCCGCCCCCAAAAAAAAAAAAAATCGCATTTTATAAGCAAACCATACATAATTGTACATAAAAATTCGCAGCAATGCAGAACACTAGAAAAAACACACACTTGGTTTTCCCCCGTCTCGATGAAAGGAAATATTGCAGTTTCACCTTTACAAATCTACATATTTTGGCTTCTTTAGTGACAAATTGAATCTGAATAATTAATTTGAATTTATTAATCTGAACAACTTCTTGAAACGTAATACTACAAAAACACACTAAATCACACACAATATTCTTTTTTTAGAAAATTTTGTATTGCAATTTTGCTGCGCAGCGCGCCCGAAATTTTCACAGTTTTTGTACCCACGCATTTCAAACATGTTTGAAGGCAAACAGTGCATCCCTCAAAATAACTTAACAAAATTCTTATGTCTTATGGCTTGTTCAAGACACCCTGGCGCAAGGCACTGCAAAAACATTTAACTTATACAACAATCCTTTGTAAGCCTATCCTGTTCTAAAAAGTGCTTAGAGACAATGCAATTTTATATTAATGTTGAATCATCTCATTTTTATTATTATTATTATTATTATTATTATTATTATTATATTAGTATTTCAATTTTGCGTTGCAAAAATTGGTTACCTATTAGGATGGCAATTTTGCGCGTGAGGCGCGCCGAAAATTTTGACATGTTTCTGCCAACGCTTATGAAAAATACATATGGGCGCTGATGTATAGTGGCTGTAGATATTCAACAGTAAGGATAAAAAAAGGAAATGGAAGGTGGCAGCTTCATATCAGGGTGTTTTTTTGGGGGGGGGCCAAATCTTAGGGGGCGCGACCGCCCCATGAGCCCGCCGCACCCCCTTTGGCTACGCCAACTGCCCCCTCCCCCTCATACACGACAGCTGCACCTGAGTTGCCGGAAGATACAATGGCCGATTTTGGCAGGCATGGAACAACTTGTAGGCCAAAAAAGTTTCGGTTGATACTCCATCACAAAGTGGTCCAAGCCACCACGGTGGGTGGGACATTATTTTCTAAATTTGATTGATTGATTGATTGATTGATTGATTGATTTGATATGATTGATTGATTGATTGATTAGTGGATTGATGATTGATTGATTGATTTAAGATTGATTGATTGATTGATTATTGATTGAATTGTGACGGATGAATTGATTGATTGAGTGAGTGATGTGAGTGAGTGTGAGGGGGAGTGATTTGATTTGATAATAATTTTTTTAGGTTCTTGAGATTATGGAGATTATGATCTTTCTTCGATGGCATGCTTGTTTTCATCATGGCGTAGTATTGTAAATTCCATTAAACATGCGGTTAAAGACAAATTAAGCATTTCAATTTCTGCAGTCTCGTAATTTCAAATCCATGCCTATTTGAGTTTATTCTATATTCCAATTATGGATTTTTTCTGATACAATAATTGGCTAATCATCGGAAATTCAAGGCTTAACAATCTTTGATTTCCCCTCAACGCATGGATTTCTGTGGTAGAAGAAGTGATTATTTTCCTCCTTTCGCTGTTTCCGAGGATGAATTCAAGTTATGTGCAATTAAGAAATTGTCTAATTTGATTTTTTTTTTTTTTTTAATCAACCACTAAAATACAGTCCAAAAACAGTAATATAGTTGTGGTGCATATTCGCCAGAGGGCAGCATGCATCGTTATTGTCCTGAGTAGATTTTGCCGAGTCGGCTCCGCTAGGTGCATGCTCTCTGATAATTGTGCAGACGCGCTAGCTGATCAGCTGATATGTTTTGATGGAGAAGCGACATTCCTATAGTTATACACTCACAGGGTGGCAGTGGTTACGACGATCCGACGATCCTGGACTTCTATACAATTTACAGACGCGGAGGTAATTAGGTAATTATTGGCCTATTACGTTAGGTCTATGTTAACAAAACCTCTGATCTGCTGATCTAAGTGATGTGGACTGACATGACTGATTGGATGAAAAATTTGGCAATGTAGATTTATGCCGAAGCCGAGGAATGCATGAAGAAAATGCTGTCGTGTCTGTCGCCCTGCTCCTTTGCTTTTGCTGTGGTGTGCGAGTGAGCGAGTGTGAGTCTCTGGGCTATTTCTGATTGGTGTCTGTCTGATTACGCATTCTTTTGGCGGCTACTATTTTCGTGTTTCAGATGTTTCTTCTGTATTGAACCGCTGGCAATTTATGGGGGCTCTTTTGCAAAGTTTCGAGGGCGAAAACGAAAATCGCCCGAGCCCCCGTCTATTTTTTCCCACTTGCCTTATATTCAAATTATACAGGGGGGGCTGATGTGACTGATGGAATGTAATGTTCGATGTACCGAACTCTTTACACTTCACTCAATGTACTGTATCTAAGACTTCTTTCAAAAGTTCTTGAATGTCGTGCAGCAGTCCTATAAACGTGATAAACTAAGTTAGAACTGAAACTTCGAAAAACTAGTTAGATGTAGACCGAAGGCTTCGGCGCTGTGTCCCCCCCCGAAAGTTTTTTTCGGTCGTTTTTCAGAGTTTTAACGGGATGATTTGGGGACGGACATTTTAAGCATTTACCTACAGACGGATTTGGACGGACAATTTTACATTTCGTAACAGTTATAGGTTAAATGTAAAATGTCGCGTCGCAAACGTCCGTTAAAACCTCTGAAAAACGACGGAACTCGACAGCAGGCCGAAGCTTCGGTCTTAGATACGAACCAACCCTGCCTGTCGACAGTTCGTGTCGTCGGGGATTATCGCACGATCTGTCGATAACATTTCATGATATTTTACAGTAAGTAGATCTACCGTAACGTTAGACTTCTCTCTCAGGAGATATCGACCTACATGTTGGTATTCTACCGTGTAGCTAGCACCCATGTGAACCCGAATGCGAAGCGTTCTGGTCGCATGGTTTGGTACCCCATTTGCCGAACTGAGGTGAAACTTCCTAATATGGGGACAACTCGCAGACGGCCTAACTAACAAAAAACAGCAATACTTCACCATTGAAATATGTCTCTTTAAATATGGGAAAGATACATTACAGATTTTACCGAAGAATCAAATCTTAGATCCAAGTTCAATAACTGGGAAAATTACATGTTCCTCGCAAGTACTTCTGACTTGAATCGCAAGGCTTGGACTTCGGCCTCCACGACGCTAACATATTACCGAATACACCAGAACGCATGCGCACTGCAAACTCGAATCGCGTCTCCCGATCATGCCGAGATAAGCCATACATGTAGCATAAACTCTGCAGGGCGCTGCACCTTTGTGGCTGGCGTCCTCAGGGTTAGTCTACCTGTAAAATGTCTATAAGATGCATCAGCAATATACTCACCTGAAAAACGACCATGGACTCGATTACACAATCGACGCAAAGCTTTGGTCTCTGCCATCCTATCGTGTATAACGTTAGGCTAGCCTCCGTCGTTCTGGGAACAATTCATTAAATCTAACTTACATGTAGTTTTACTGTATGTTTTAACTTCCCAAATATTATTCCGTATCTGGAAGGGGAGGGGTGCCAAGAGGGACAGGTGCTCGGGCGGCCAGTGTCGAGAGAAAAAACAACAAAGACTAAAAAAAAAAAATTGAAAAGTTAATCTGATGAATATTCAATTACAAGACAAAGTGCAAGAAGCCACGGCCACACAACATCCGATGTGGAAGGCCTGGAACTAAGTGCAGTTTGCAGCTCTACCCCGGTCAAATGTTGAAAAGAGGCCGACAATCTCAGTGGCTTGCCCTGGCGCAATGTTTTTCCATAGATACAGACGCCCACTGCCCTGTAACAGAGCTTATTTCTGTCTAGCTGCAGACTAGCTGTGTTTATTTCATTAATTCTAATGTTTTTGTTGTTTGATTGTTTTATTGCACAAACATTTTGAAGTGCTAGGCCAGTAGATTGCAAGGGAGCAAAGCGACCGAGCACCGAGCGTGTCAGGGGGGGGGGGGGGGGGGGGGGGAGGGTGTGGGAGGGGTTTTGTACCCTTCCCACGGTGTGGAGTTTTTTTGGTTTTGGTGCATAGCATTTTTTTAGCTATTTTTGTATTTATAAGCAAGACATGGTAATCATGTATTTATGAACATTTTTTAGACTAAGCAATAAAAAGAAATACACACATATTGTGCTGTGCAAAATATGTTATTCCATCGTCTTGAAGCAAATCAGCGATATGTATGCAAATGGCGTATAGCTAAATAGAGCACGCGGCAGCCATGCGGTGTGTTGCCTCAGATGTATGGAGGACTGTCTCTATGTCACGGCCGAGAACGCGCACCGATAGTGCATAAACAAATATGCATGAGCATAGCTGCACGACGTGCCGCCCGTGTGTGGGCGTACTATTATAGTACGCACTGTCTGCTGTAGCAAACTGTGAACCAAAATTGAGGACATGCATAATTGCCATAAGCAATAGAATGAAACATAATACTCTAAGCTGTTTTCGAGAGAATCAACTCATAAAAATGGGAAATGTGACTTTCAATTATCTGTATCGCAGGTTTGCTACACGA
>JZLH01S0207072.1:9795-27470 GCA_001188425.1 Eucidaris tribuloides
AATTCAAATAAACACTAATGTTTAGTCACACACTTCACAACCCACAAAAAACACATACTGTAAAGATATTTGGAATCATATTTTGTCCGCTTCATTCCATTTTTTTTTCAATTTTATTTTTGTTTATATATTTTGCTTATATACTTTTTGTTGTCTCTGACAACAATTCAGTTTGAATGTTTTCAGAAACTTTCAGCAGTTGCACTGATAAATAATAATAATAATGGTTCTTATAGTCACTATCCAAAAAGTGTCATAGCGCTTACACATTATTATTACTCTGATACTGGATACATTAATTCAATCCAGCACTGTATAGTGGCTCACTCTTCCCTCCCTGAGGAGCATACACAGCAGTCCGCCATTTTTACAGCCGCGCACGTGCTAATCATTCAACATAAACATATCTACCGGTACCATTTTTACACCTGGGGGTAGAGAGCAGCAGGTGTGGATAAAAATGCCTTGCTGAAGGGCATCGTGTGCGGCAGTAGCTGGGTTTGAACCCATACCCTTTGGATTGGGAGACGCAGCAATCTACCGCTCAGCACAACACGTCACACAATTATTACAGTAGAACAAAGATATTTAGCATTTCCAATCATGCATTAAATGGATCAACAGATGGACACAACAATTACCATAAACTTCATTGGGGGGGGGGGGGAACAAGGGGGCAGGTCGTCCCCCCCTTATGGGTCAAGTTTTGTTCGGGTTGACAGCGATCTCCACAGATTTTTAGCCCAAACGGGCTAGCCCCCTCCCCCTTTGGAATGTGAATCCACCCTTACATGAGTCAACGGAGCGTGTGATATCATGACCAAATAACTGCTTCCATTATGAATAGAATGCAGGAAACACTTAAAGGCCCACTGTCAAGGGTCAACTCAACAACCGAGAGGATGATAACCAGTCTTTATACATACAGGCACATACCACAAATACGGACTGTTGCATGCCATGTACAGTAGGTCTACACAGCAGGAGGAAAACAAATGCTCCTTATATTTTACCACACCACCAGCAGATTTTTCTTGCATTATGGGGGAAGCATTGGAGCCCAATTTTTAAAATTAGAGTCAAAAGACGGGTTTTTTCCACTGATGTCATGACAGTGGGCTTTTAAAAATAATAATTTGAAAGATGCTTCATGATGAATTCCAATAGGAAGGTGAAAAAATGCTCAACGTGAGTTCGATTTCACTGTTAACTAAGCAACTTCTTCACACTGGGCTACCCATACCACCTCAACATCATACCCTTTATTGTGACTGAATCTCCTGTAGTGGCATGGAATGAATGAGCTGATCAATATAGTTACTCAATTTATAGGCCCCCTCGCTTCTGTTTTTAAAAATGTATATCAATGTTGGTATGGTATTGATACACTGATTGGTCAAAGATGACCATTTGAAATTTACTTTTGTTTAATACTAACTCTGACAATTTACCACAGAATGATGATACACATGCCTGCAATTTTATTTCCTTGTAATTAAATAACCATATTATAGAACCAAACATTTGAAAGTCTCTTATTTCACCATCCACCTGTATTAGAAAGTAGAAAAAAAAAAATTTTAATTTTTCCTTTTTTTCCCAAAGAATAAAATTTACTTCTTAATTACGCACGGAGATGCTTAAAGAGTAATTTAATACTGTAAAAAAAAAATATTTGAAGTACATCTAATACTCAATGGGGAATCAAATACACTGTACTCTAAAACAAATGGCTAGTTAAAGATTTCCAGCATGTAACTAACTCGAGGTGGTCTTGCTAACTAGCTTTTTTTGGGAGGGGGGCGGAAGGGGGGGGGGGCTTTTAACCCACATTTGCCCAGAGTTTTACAGCCTTTGAAAAGGACAATAACAATTTTAATCATAGTGCATTTCTTAAAACATCCTAGTCCTCTAATACATTGAAAGGACCACGATCATAACTACGTAGCGCCTACTTTAGACCAATTTTCATAATGCATGCAACATTTATGCAGATTCTTTGTGACAAAGCTGCTCATAATAGCCTCGATAGCTTGGTGGTGATGGGAGGCTTGCCTGAAAATATAGCAACAAGCCAAAACAACAACTGTATGCAAGTGATTTTCAGTAGTGAAAAAGCATTTCAAAGAATCATGATCAGATTAACTCATAACCAGGCTTCACAGACAAAACATCTATAAATTTGAAGACAATTAATGAAAATAGTCTATCAGCGTTTGAATAAAGTATCTGGCATTTGATTACATGTTGACACAATAATTTGGAAAATAAAGAGATTACAATGAATACCACAACCAGGTTAAGAATAGTGTATCTGAGCCATTTCAGCCCTGTATTTTAATTAGTCACAAGGAGAAGACTCCATTTTGACACGTGTGACAAAAGTCATTTAGCTGACTTGCAGCGCAATCTAATTTGGATAATTTACTGTTGTTGTTTGTTGTTTTGTTTGTTTTTCGTTTTTTTTGTTGTTTTTGTTTTGTTTTGGTTTTTTGGAGGGGGGGGGGGGGGGACTTATAACACATGGGTTAATATAGTCATAGCATAAAGCACAAATTGTTCAGACCTATTTTGCATCAGGACCAACAAGGCCTGTAAACTAGTCTCCCATATTGAGAACTCCTCTTTACACCAAGGGAACAGAAATTCAGTATTATATAGTTTACATTTAACCCCAAAAATTTTAATAAAAAACCATCTTAAACATATACAGCAGAAAGGTGGGAGAGTGTCGTTTCTATTTGTCATTGAGTGATGCATGTCTAGTTTATGGTGCAATGGGATTAAATAAGATATTGCAGGTATGCTCTGCTCAAGGAGTCACAGCCGATGAAATTCTCACGCAGACAGAACCTACTGGTGATCATCAGAATCTACACCCTAAGCTCCAGGACCCAGTGTGCGCTGCTTTCTCATGGCCCTGCAGCGCCCCCCCAGGTGTGAAATCGGAACAATAAATATTTGCATGTACTGTAATAAATGAATTTTATTTTCATGAATTAGCAACTAACCAACTGATTGTTTTAAAAAATATCATTCAAAAATAATTGCTTTTGAATGTCCAAAGCCGATTTTTTCCACAAATCATATTAAAGATTGTTGTGGTTGGCTCTTTAACGCGTTGAAGACTGGACACAAGATACATGTATCTCGTCTCACGGTCTATGGGAAATCCATGTTAAAGCAAATCACACTAGTGGCGTCGGCTCAAATAAGAAATTTCTCTGGCGATATGTCACCTCAAATCTAGCCGACAGACACAGCTGTCGACAAAACAATGGTCAGATTAAATTGCGGACATGAATTCATAGACAGACTTACACACAGTACCTATTCAATGTTTTAACATACACCTGTATGTGGCTATACTACAGGGGATAATCAGCCTGCCAGGGATGGCCGCCAATGATGACCGACATCGCTATGAAAGCAGCCATATGGAATTTGGACTTTGGACTATTCAATTAAACTGCGCTGCACTGCATGCATGGGGATCCTATACCGTGCTGCATGCCAGGGCTTAAACTGCCTTAACCACATCGTCAATTTCCGTCGGCAACAAGATCTTATGGTGTAGATTACACTCAAACAAGCTTCTCAGTTCTATAACCTCTCTGCCAGCGTGAAGAAGAAAAAAATGCTTGCTTTGAGAAGTGGATTGCCTGGGAGATGAACATTTTTAATCCAGAATTATTACTTTGATACAGTGATGTAGTGCCTGATGCTGGGCCTTGGCCTTAAGGCGCCTTAAGGCCTATTTTTCCAATGCCTTGGCCTTGGACTTCAATGCCTTGGTTCTGTTGAGCATGCCTTGGCCTTGGACTTCAATGCCTTGCCTTGAAAATCTCCAGAAATTTCAAGGCATTTTCAAGGCATTTGAAATTTTGTATTTTTGCAAGAATAATTGTGAATATTTTAGTTTTATTGTGCAGTAAATCTATATCATTAATCGAATGCAAGTTTTATGCAGTCAAAACAGACTTGAAAATTCATGTATGGGTGTGTTACAAAATTAAAAGATGATGATGATTACAAAGTAAAATTATCAACAAAACAACAACAATAATGATGATGATGATGATGATGTTGATGTTGATGATGATGATCATAATAATGTAGGACTGTTATTTTGTCAAACTTGTGACTTCTCCTTTAATTTAGTTTGTATGTTAGGTTGCCATGCCTATCAGCCATTTTGGTTACATGATTCCTCATCCTCATGTCATGTCACCTGTCACCTTCATTCCATGATTCCATATTCATTCAGGTGTTTCCATTCATTCATCACACACCTGATTCCTGAATTGAGCTCAGCAGCTCCCATGCCTTATGCTCATCACTTCAAGCCTTCTTATTATCACCTCATCCCCTTCTTGTCTTTATTGGTTTATTTGTTGAATGGGTTTTCCATTATTTTGTCTCCTCCACATTACCTATTGTTTATTTATTCATTTGCAATATGATTATGTTAATTTATGTTCTTTGTTTGGTGCGAGGCAGCCCCAGTTTATTTGAAATAAATCAGTGATACTGGACTCCTTTCTTTTAGATGTCTTTATTTGTGTCTTCTTTCATTTAGTTAATTCTAGTACTTGGTATTTCTAAGTTACAACTAGTAGCAGCGGTGGTTTCTGAACTCAACTGTATTGCAGCCTGACTTCATGTAGATTTTTTTGCAGTTTAATTCAGCGTGGTAAAAAGAAAACTCCCTCATCTTTACTGTGCAACGTGAATGTTCGAGAGCTGCAATTCACCCTCTTCACTGACCTGTATTCTCCCTCCATCTTGAGCTGATGCCTAGTGTTTTGTAATTCACCCTCCTTCACGACTATTGAGATCAACCTCTGGGATTCTGCTGCTAGTTTTCGTCTCCATCTTTGGTCTGTGATTGCTGACATTCATCCTACATCAGTAAGTGAGAAGGTTTCACCTTTTCTGTACAGTACCTGTATTTTTAAGAGCTACCACAGCCACATTTTGCATTATAGCTAGCATGTTTTCGGTTATATATTATTGCAAGGCAAACCTGAAAATTTTGAAACCTGCATTTACTTTCAGCTCGCGTTCAGCAAAAAACAGTTGCAGGAATACACCACTTCTTTCAACTAGTCGCTCAGCATATGGAATTTCACCTACCAATTTCTCCATGAAAATTTGTTCACCCTCCTTCACATCTCTTGTTGAATTTACTGTTGTCATTGTACATGTATAGCCACTTCCTTTGATACATCAGATATTAAAAGCTGCTTACTGATATCTTCACAACATGACATCCTTTCGTTTGAGTTACTCCGAATTTCACGCGGTGAAGATGGAAAGATTTCACCAATGGGTACGTCGTTTCGAAGTGCAGCAGAAGCTTTACCAGATAGTTCAACCCGGTACATCCCTTCTTTCCAGCGAGACTTGCAGGATCAGCTTTCACTGTCTGGGAAAAGCATACCCGACTCAGATAGACAGATTTCAGGAAGGTAAAGAGAAACTTTCCCCAATGTCTTCTGGTCTGCTACACGAATTTATAGACACTTTTCAAGTACATGTATTCTGCCCCACTCTCACCGACGTGTGAAACCACTCGAGGATTTGCGGCAAGCCATTGCCGTCTTATGCCGTCGAAGAAGCGTTTCCTGCCTACGACAACGCCAGCCAAGGCCGGAGAAAAATTTAGACGATATCGCTGGTATGAAAAGACCGCTTCAATGTTAAAGTCCATGTGACTAGGCGGCACCACCTTCGAAGAGGCCCTAAACAATTGCTCTACGCTTGGAACGAGCAAGCCAGTCACAAACAGGACTCTGGTGTTCATGTTGCAGCAACGAACCAACCAACTAATGACACCATACACAGTCTTCAGAAATGGCAGCTCGTTCTACAAAGGCTAAATTGAACTTGAGCAGCAAACTGAAAAGGTAACCTCAAACGGAAACTGCGGTCCAAGCCAAGATCAGTCAAATATCCACATCGCATAACAGCCCGGCGTTTAGCTAGATAGTGATGCGATACCACAGACGTCATGAGTCCCATACACCGAGCCGTCGTGTGTACCACTCGATGGGAACCAAATCGATAATCGGCTCTCCAAGTTCGCCACTCCAAGGACTATCCGTCAAGCAGCCAAGACGTGCGACATCAATTTAGAGTCTTCGAGACATCTAGAAAGTCCGTCCGCAAATAATTCTCGACGCAGATCCCCGAAGTCCCGCAATACTCTGGACAACAGATCCCTAGTCCACAGATGGAATGCTCACAGGCGACATGTTCGTGAACCACGATCACCAAACCGTTCTTCCAGCGACAGAGGGGTATCACGTTCAAGGAATCGCATACCAATATCACTGCCTACGTCAGTAGCATCAAGACAAGATCAGTTTCATCCTTCATGGCCCAAGCTATCAGCTGACTCTTACAGACACGCTCCCTATCGCTCAAGTCCGTTTTGAAGATGTTTCAGTCGGGAAAACTCTCTGGTAGTTGGTGAAGAGGGCCCACCCATCAACTACACGGCCAAGGCCCAAAAACCAAATTCATGTTAGACTCTGCTTTCTTCAGTGATTCACCCTAGCATCCGTCATATCGACAATGTGTACCTCTTGCCTATGTAGAACAGGGATCGGTATCTCTTTCTTGGAGTGCCTGATTTTTGAGCGTCTATCCCAGCATCAGCAAAGAAGCCACTCGAAAGTTACCATCATGCGCATCCTCCGTCACGGGTGAACCAGTAACAGCATTGCGAACAGTAGGTAGCATTCAGCACACCTGGGGAAACAAGGCTACTCAACACAAAGTTCTTTGTAGCAAGGAATATCACACACGCAGTCATCTCGCGATGGGACTTTACCACCACGCCAGAATGCAACCAATTTCCTCAACATCATTCAACATTGCCTGGTCTGCACCATCCCTTTCGTCAACCGGCAGCAGTACAAGCCCCGCTGAAGTGTAAAAGTTTCTTGTGGGACAGACCGTATTCGCCCAATGTGTGAAACTCATGTCCAGGGAAAAGCTGGCCTCCCGCAGTTGGATCGCTACAGAGACTTACGAGGATACTTCTAACCAACCACACAAGATCATGTATCCTGTTATTGGTGCCAGGATCCTTGTTCAGACCACAGGATGGTTCATTCTCGTACGTCTTATAAACCCATCCAAATGAGCAGTGGATTTACCTGCTGAACATGTCTTGGACAGTTCTTCTCATGACGGGAAGCACGAAGAGGAGTACGAGATTATGAGTGTAATGCCAACACAGAAAATCTCAATCATACACAATCACTAGCTGCCAGTGTTCTTCCTTTCTTCTGAACTTTACAAAGGACAGACTACGTAGAAAGCAAACATTACTTCACAAAGTACAGTGATATTTTCAGTCAACATCTGATGACATTGGCCAGGACTGATATTTATTCATCACCACATCAATACTGTCAACTGAACCCCCATACGACAGAGCGGCATATCGAACTTCCCAGCCAATAAGAGCTGCAATTTTCAGAAGCAAAGTTGACGATCTTCTTCATAGAGGCATCATTGAAGAAAGCTTCAGCCCTTTGGCAAGCCAATTCGTCATGGTGAAAAATGAAGGACAAGACTTATCGATTTTGCTCGACTATAGAAACTCAACGCAGTGACTGTAAGAGACTCGCACCCTATTCCACGGCAAGATGACACGATTGACTCCCTTTCTCATCAACGTTTATTTCAGCGTCATGGACTTGTCAATGTGGGATTACTGGCAGGTTAAACTTTCACCCAGAAGACAAAGAAAAGAGCTGCTTTCACCCACAGGACTGGACTCTACAATTTACGTCATGCGTTCGGGTAGTCAACGCCCCGATGACCTTTTCAACCCTTATTGGAAGTTGTTCTCCACGGTCTACACTGTCTAGATGCTGTGGTATATCTTGAACGACTGCGTATAGTCATGGGAAAGACTTTGAAGATAACACGCTCAAAAATTCCAACAAGTATTTCAACGCTTCAGAGATGCTGGACTTAAACTCAAAGCCATCTAAGTGCAGCGTTGTTCAGGAAAGAATCACCTACCTTGGCTATGTAATCACCGACCAATGGAGTTCGGACCAGAGCATCCAAGCAACATTGAAAAGTTCAAGTTCCTGGCCCCAGCCAAGAACTCCCAACTTCAAGTACGCTTTTCCTTGTTTAGCATCTTTCTACCGTCGGTTTATACTCGCTACTCCAAGCTTGGCATCTCCTCTGACGACCCTAACACACAAAGTTGTCACAGTTCATCTGGACGAGCAAATGTGAAACAGCCTTTCTTCACCTGAAGAGGCACTTACCAACCCCACCCTTGCTCGCCTACCACAGATTTCGACAAGGGAGTTCATATTGTCAACTGATGCATCCCTCTAGATGCAATTGGTGCAGTCCTCTCACACGAGAATGGCCCAAGGAACGAGTTATTTCCTACTTCAGCCTGACAATTCACCACTTCCAGAAGAAGATGCGCTCAACATACGGCACCGGAACTGTGGGCCATTGGTTGCATCTGTTCGCATTTTCGTCAAACTTCCTGGCTGATATCAGCATTTCACCATATTGACTTGATTCACAAACCTCTCCTGGCCGTTGCCAGAAGCTTCCCAATCCAAGACATGCTGTCCGGAAGGAGAACACGATGGGATAGTAAGAACTCCACGTCATATCACGTGTCGTCTTACGCACGCAAGAAAGCGTCAATCAACATGGAAATGCCGACGCCACTATGCTCGCGACCAGGCGATATTCAAGTCACTCCCACACCAACGGTCAGCAAGTCGAGTCCATCCCGCAAACGTCCTAATGTAACGCAGTGGAAAACACGTTCACATAAATCATACCTTCGTAAATTCAGCCTGTACTCATAACCCATCCAGTTGACGAGCGAACGCAAGCTACCCTAAACCTTACATTGGATGAATTCTCGACAGTGATGTTCAACATGCAACATGAGCAACAATAGAAAACGACATCAGGAAGGTCATCGAGCTATATCAACCGTGGTAAGCGACCCAACAGGCGACAGAAATCTCTAAACACAATCCTCGCGTCAGACGTTTGATTTTTGGCAGTACCTTAGTCATTCTTCACAATGACATCCTGCTTCGACAGAAGAAAGATAAGTTGCGCGTAACGTCATACTCCAGCTCGTTACCAGTTACTTGTTCAAGAGCTACTCAAAGAAATTGCATGTGACCCATCGTTCTGGCACATATTCGGGCACAACTAAACACGTTCAGAGAGCAGAGAGCATGTGTTATTGGCCCTTTGATGAATAATGGAAATAACTGACTTTCTGCAAACACCTGCCACAACTTTGTGAAGCTTTACCGCCGTTACCAAATCCCAAGTATCAAGCACCACTCCATCCAATTTCTTGTCACGCCTCTTGGAGATAGTCTTCGCTGATATTGCCGATCTACCCATCACGCGTCGAAGGCTTCCGTTACATACTCGTCGCTGACAGATCATTTCAGCAAAATACCGTCAATATCTATCCCATGAAGCAACCAAACAGCCTCCAAAACATTGCCAAACACATGATTGAGGAATATGTGATGAGAACATGGTGACCAGAGACGCTACATACCGACCAAAGGAGACAATTTGATCCAGACTGGTTCAAGAACTTTGCAACAAACTGCGGAATCAAGAAAATCCCGTCAAACTCCATAATCACCCCCAGGCGCTGGGGTATAGTCGAACGATGTAATCGCACCCATCAAGGATCCAACTGGCAATACGTTTCAGACCAGGGAGGAGAATGGCGACACACATATTAATCAGCTTCGCTTAGCCTACAACACCAGCACCCATTCTTACAACAGGCCTGACGCGCATTACTTTGTAATGCCACGCAGAGAAGCCCGCATCCAGCTAACAATCACATGTTTCAGCCTCCTCCTCCATCATGGAAACTCAGTGCTGGGAATACACTCCAACCTGGCCATCGGACTAAAGAAAGCATGGGAGTACACCAAACAGAAAAAGCTCAACAAGCAGCAACAACAACAAAAACAACATTATGACAAAAGGAACCCGTACTGTCCAAGTATCAATGCTGGCGATTCGTCTTGGTTCACGATCCCAACCAACAGCAGAATAAGCTCGAGCCTAATTGGAAAGGTCCGGTTCACGGTATTTTCCTCAGCTGAGCATGGATTACGTCATACCATTTTCAACACTCGTGATAAAAGACTAAACGAGTACATCATAATCGCCTGAAACTATATCGTGCTCGAGGCTCATATGAGAGACATCACCGCCCCCTCTCACTACCCCATCATCCTCCCCTCCATTATCACCCTCAGTCCTGATCACCAGGGATGTCATTCAACACCAAGTCAGCCCCTCACGCGTTCATCCTACATCATCTTCTCACCTCAACAGCCGAACCACATCCTCCAATCGCCAACAGTCAGACCATGACCAGACAGGACACGCGTCAGGTTTGTCTGTTCAGCGGACAATTCTTCAAACCAATCCATGGCTGCCCCAGCAGACTAATTTGACCACCACTTCTCGGTCAGATGTTGCAGCCACACCGAGCCAGCAGACTCATTCTCAGCAATCTGACCATCAAGCCACGGTCAGATGCTACCTGCCACCCGGACAAACCAGACCAACCAGTCATTCCCCCCGGTGTCATCGCAGGCGACGAACAGCCTATCATGCAGCCGACCACCCGACAACCCAATCTTAGCCGTCATCAGGTTGACCAAACTACCACTCAGCACACATTATCAACTCCGCCGTCATCTAGTCGTCAGGAACAGGCAACACCAAACCACTGTCACCACACGAACCCAAACCCTCTTCAAGATATGGCCGACGGATAAAATTTCCAGCAAAACTTCAAAGATTACAAAATTATAGACACTGTTGCTGACCATTTTTCTGATATCACCTTTATGTGTATTCTTTTTTGATGTTATCGAATTAACAAGATTTCATATTTTTGGGGATGATACTAAAATAGTAAAAGATTATGTTTGTATAACTTAATTTTGCTCGCAACTTCCCCCCCCCCTCAACAGAATTTAAAGTTTATTTTTTTGACAAAAAAAAAAGTAGGATGATTAATCTTATGTCTGCAGTACGAAGCCAAAATGGTACAAATTGTTTATTACTTTTAGTCAAAAAAAAAAAAGACGCAAAAAAAAAAAATTGCTTACAGATATACACAACAGTTATTTTTTTGCCACTATTCCCTGTTTCATGTTACAAGTACTTTAATTGTGATGTGAAAAAAAAAAAACCAAACAAACAAAAACATGACTTTCGATTCAGATCCTGTTTGTAGCAGTTCGACAGCAGAATATTTGAAAAATTACCATATTTTTCAAGCCAAAATTGACATAATTTACATTTGACGAATGTGGCATATTGCCTACGGCCTTCGACAGATCACATTTTACAATTTGACGATCTACCATGTATAGAGACAGTGATTTTACCAGTAAACGGCAAAATCACGATGTCCCTACTGTGTATTTGAGTATATATTGACTTCTTACAAAAATTATATGTTGAACTATACTTCTGTGATTATTATTTTAAGTATGTATATAGATTCAATTCCATACTTTCAAATTGATTTATTGAACCACTCAAGTCAAAATTACACTCTTGTGTTATATTCAAAGTTTAATTCCAAATTTGATTTCAGAAAATATATTCGAGATTGATATATCGATTTAATAACGCTATTATACAATTGATTGAAATGTTTGCCAAATTTTTTTAGGGCATCAAATGTATAATGTCAAAAGTTTGAATGCATTTTTAAATCAGTTAAACCACCATTTAAATGCAATTTAATTTCTATTCTTAATTGCTTTGTTTTTGGTAGTTGCTCATATGAGTTGATTACATATGGTCAAATTCATTTTCTAATTCGTGAATTCATTGTCAATTCATTTTCCTATGTACGTTTAGGTTTGCAATTTTATCGTAATTGTGTTGTTGTATATCTCTTGCATTTATTGAATTGTAAATAACTCCTCATGACACTTTAAGTTTTTGTTGTCATAAACAAAAATATTTTGCAAATATTCAAAGTGAATAAACTATTCTATAACGCTAAAATAGAAATTGTCATTTTCAAAAGTCAATGAATACATGCCAAACTTCGATATTTGAAGTCCAAAACAATGATAGAACATTTTGAAAGAAAAAGTGCCATGAATGCGCGCTGATATGATCATTCTAATTAATACAACATAAGTTACTTATGAAAGAATGCCATGTTTATATTATTTACCGTCTTCAATTCAAAACAACGGGTACAATTAGAGTAAGCCAAACTTAACTTTTTATTTTCGCATCGTTCAAATGACAACAATTATAAGATTTTTAATTTTTCAGGATATATTTGAACTTCAAAGAAAAGAAAAAAAAAATCTGGTAGTACTTAAATTATTTTTTGTTTATTTTAAAATTGCAGTGACAATTTTTGTGGAGAGATAAGTTTAGTAGCGACTGTTATTTGTCACTTGTAGGACTTCTCCCTTTAATTTGGTTTGTATCTTAGGTTGCCATGCTATCAGCCATTTTCGTTACCCATGCAATTGCCTCATCTCATGTCATGTCACCTGTCACCTTCATTCCATGATTTCCATATTTCATCCAGGTGTGTCCATTCATTCCATCACACACCTATTCCTGAGTTGAGGCAGCAGCTCCCATGCTTATGTCGATCACCTTCAAACCTTCTTATATTCACCTCAATCCCCTTCTTGTCTCTTATTGGTTTATTTGTTGAATTGGGTTATTTCCAATTATTTTGTCTCCTCCACATTACCTATTCGTTATTTATTCATTTGAAATATGTTATAGTTAATTATGTCTTTGGTTTGGCGAGCCAGCCCCAGTTTGATTTGAAATAAATCAGTGCACTATGCGACTCCTTTCTGTTTAGATTCTTTATTTTGTGTCTTCTTCATTTAGTTAATTTTCTTAGTACTTGTGTATTTTCTAAGTTACAATAATAATAATAATAAGTAGGCTTAAAGTATAGTTGGGCCTTTCTGCATCAAATAGGGTTAAAGGAATATTTAGTGGCAGATCGGTCAAAACCAAATATCAGATAAAGGTATCATTTTTATCAAACACAAATTACTATTTTGTGATTTGTTTGGCATAATTTTTATAAAGTGTTTAAGAGTTCCTTTCTTTTGTTTTTTGAATCGTGAAAATGGAAATTTACTACAAGTTATTTCATTATGTTACAGAGCCCTGTCGGGGCCCTGGGGTAAATTATAGGATCAAACCACCGAATGTATTAAAGGTATTGGCTAACATTTACCACAGTTAAAAAAATCTGAGCTACATGATTCCCCATGCTACCATCGTCTTTGATAAGGTCTAAAAATAACGCCCTGAAAAAATTGTATTTGAAAATGATTATTTAGTGCTTTAAAAAAGTGAAAATCGTAAGTTGACCGGTTTCACCTGCCCATTTTCTCCCATAGACCTACTGTGTGTACACCTAGGCTATTTAAACCTGCCCCGAGTTTTAACTGTTTATTCATGCATAACTTGCTATTGGCAGTGTAACTTTCCAAACTTTTTTTTTATTCTAGGGTGTTTATTTGTCCATGTGAACACTTCTATGTAGTTCAGATATAAAAATTTGACAATTTTTTAAATTGAAGCTCCACAATGTTAGCCTATCACCTTAAACTGCCAGTGTCACAACCAATCTTTTTTCTTTCTTTCTTTTGCTTGGAGAGTGACAGGGCCATATGGGGGTATTCAGCAAATACCAGTGAATGTTCCATTTACATGTTTTTCCATGATACTTTTATAAAGTTTAATCTCAGGTGGATAGAGTTTAGTTTTTGTTTCACCTTGTGTACAGTGCAGGTTGTATTATTTACTCTGGTCTCCAGGAAATGAGGAGAAACCTTTAAAGCCTGTTCGGATATTAAAGGGTAGTGACATGATTGGGAACACTTGAAAATGCCTCAAAACCAAATGAATTGAAATATATACCAACTATATCTATACACCAGCGGAAGTGGATCTCTCAGCTGGAAGGATTTGTCTCTAATTTGTCTACTTAAGGAGAATCAAGCATGAATATTAATTCTATGGGGCAGCGATAAAATTAGGACCCATAGAGAACCACACAGCAGGTTAGCCTGTGACGAGGGATATTGACATTAGTTCTTTTAGAATGAGTCAAAGTTTGACTACAAGATTTTCACAGGAGAATCCTTGCATAGTTAAGTTGATTCTAGAGTAGTTTCAGCCCAAGTTGAGGACTACCCCCAATCATGTCATTCACCTTTAAAGACTTGAGCATTTGAAATTTTATGGTATTATATGCCTTCTCATGTCAAACGTTTTTATCTATCATTTTTAGCCATAATCATTGATTGCCACAATGAGCATCTGCTTCTTGCTCTGAACAGTGAAGTGGAACAGGAAAAAAAATTATTTTTTTTTACACAAAAACGTAGTTCAGACACGGCACTAGAAAACAAACAAAATAAAATACTTCAACGTACAGGTGTACAGTTGTTATTAGTACATGTATAACTTCAGGCTTGATAGTGTATAAGTTATAACTTGTAAAAAAAGGTCATAATCTTGTGGGAAGGTCATTTGATGCATACATGTATTTGCTCTATTCCAAATACGATTTGGGTACTTACATGTAATGCCTGATTTACAGGTAATAGATACTAAATTGACTTCAGAATAAACATCACTTTGAATGCCAAAGTTTATGTAAATGCATTTTTCTGCATGCATGATCCTGCTTTATTAATGCCTTGGCCTTGGCCTTGGGCCTTGAGGTTTCATGCCTTGGCCTTGGCCTTGTGTATCCATGCCTTGGCCTGGGCCTTGGCCTTGGATATTGAAGCCTTGGCCTGGGCCTTGGCCTGGGCCTTGAGGACTTGGGCCTTGACTACAACACTGTTTGATACCATGTGTGTTGTTGTCGAAAAGATAAAATCTCTGTCGATATATCGTCTTTCAGTCAAAATACTGTTATCTCGACAAGCTTTTCGACAGAAGGCATGTCGACGACGCCACTAAATCACACCCTCTTGAATGGATTAAAAATCACAAGAGTGGGGACTGGGGCTTTTAGCTGTCACTGAAACACAACCAACATCCAAAACAACTCACAAACTCCTCCACAGATGGTTCAGCTCAACACACCTTTCAGACAGAAATTGAAGGGGCCTGATCCAAAATGTGTATCCAGGGCCCGACTGTATTAAACTTTTACCAGAGAAATAAATCTGGAAAAATATGAAAACTCTGATGAATATCATTGAACCATTGATTTCACCAAAAGACCAGAGAAAAAAAAATCTCTGGTTAATATAACGTTCGTGTGATCACAAAATCTTGCATCTCACTTTCTGGTGAAAATGAGGTTTTCCCGTAATCTTGTTGCTCGGAAGTTGGATTTTGTTTTGTCCAAATCTGATATTTAAAATCTAAAAAATTGAGCCACTGTCGCGAGGTAAAACAACGGCTATCCTGCTTGCTACTTTGTTAAGGCAGCCATGTTTTGGGGGCTCATGAACATTTAAAGGTATTGGCTAACATTTACCACAGTTAAAAAAATCTGAGCTACATGATTCCCCATGCTACCATTGTCTTTGATAAGGTCTAAAAATGACGCCCTGAAAAAATTGCATTTCAAAATGATTATTTAGTGCTTTAAAAAAGTGAAAATCGTAAGTTGATCGGATTCACCGGTCCATTTTCTCCCATAGACTTACTGTGTGTACACCTAGGCTATTTAAACTCGCCCCGAGTTTTAATTGTTTATTCATGCATAACTTGCCATTGGCAGTGTAATTTTCCAAACTTTTTCATTCTAGGGTGTTTATTTGTCGATATGAACACTACTATGTAGTTCAGATATCAAAATTTGACAATTTTTTAAAATTGAAGCTCCACAATGTTAGCCTATCACTTTAACATTTTTGAGATAGAATGGTTCGTCACCTCAGGGATGATATGTTAATATTTAACGTGCCGAAGTCACAAATATGCACCACCCACTACATACAATATCCATAGAGCTGTAATTTCTGGGGCACGTTAAGAGTTAAGCAGAGAATTTCTCAGCTAAAACTTGTACACAATAGGGCCAAGGAGAGCATAGTGGTTCTGTCTGCATGGAATTCAAGATATATATATTAAACTGTCTTCATCGCTATAACAGTAAATTTCAAAGTAACTACATAATCTGCATATTTCACGGTTCTCTCATGTTGTTAATCTTTTTTCGACCTGATTTCGCTTTCCACGGCTTCCCACGCTGCGTCGTCCCACCCTCCGGCATCATCCCACGTTTCTTCCAGCGACGTGACCTTCTTGGCGCTTTCGCTTTTTGTCGTTGACGATCTTGAAGATGATTTTGTCTTTGAATTGCTGGTTTTGGTGCTTTTTGTGGAAGAAGTTGTTTTGGTAGGTTTCCTGTAGTGTAGCATGGAAGACAAATGAGAGAAGAAAATAACCTTGTATTGCCATTTTTGTTAGATGTTAGGATGTTTATAGTCCTTTGCATTTATGGAGAAGTTTCCAAAACATAAATAAGAATTCGATGAATCCTGCACAATTCTTCAGATTAAACATTAAAAGATTCAGCACAAGCCATTAAAAAGATGAGATATTTCTCCAAATAATCAATAAATTCTATATTTCACCTTTGTAGATGGCAATTTTGCCTACGTCCAATGTCACAACAGAACAACTCTCCAAATAAACATGTCTTTTTCAGGGCTAGTAGCAAAACATGTGAACTAATCACCTTGTAAATTTGCTCATTTTAAACTTCTGAAGTGCTGAAGTGGTGATAAACTATGCACATTCGATAAGTATTGAAATGACAACCTTGATAAAGCAGTTTAGCAAGTGGGAAACATTTGACCAAGCTAGCAAAGTTCTATTGGATATGTGATAAAATTTGGATCAGTTAGGTAATCTATATGAGAAAACTTTCACATTGCTAGTGTGAAGGCAGCATTGTTTCTTTCTAATCCAATTGCTACCTGTTTGCAAACCATTCCCTGAGACTCCAACCTTACGCATCTCTTGCACAGGAGAATTTTCCACATGGACAACCTTCCGAACAGGAGACTTAGGAAATATTTGGAAATGTGCGCAAACTGGACATGACGAGCGCAAAATTGCAGTCTGTTGAGGACAGGGTTCAGGGCCCTGGAAGCTTGGGGATTCTAATACTATCTGAAGCAATCTGAGCTTACTTTGGGAGCATTTTGTCCAAGAAAACTCATACAAAGCTGGGGAAAGTGTATCATAAGTGGGAGTATAATTTGAGCAGGAGAAAGTCAAACCCATGTGGCAGAATGTGAGATTTTGAAACAGTGCCAAAAAACAGGAGAGCTGGAGTCTCTACATTCCTTGGGATCCGTCTTCGGTGTGAATTGGGTCTAACTATGCTAGAGATATAACATACACACCAGGGGCAACAATCCATGTTTCCGAGGATTGGGGGGGGGGGGGGGGCAAAAGTGAAAAAATGTCAAACAATTTTTCGGCACTCTTTGCGCACCAAATTGTAATACAGAATTGTGTGTGCAAATCGTGCCAAAAAATTGACAATTTTATATAATTAATAGTATTTTTATACTAAGTTTCATTGTTTTACAGTGCTTTCAATTGCTTTTTAAACATACCCT
>JZLH01S0207117.1:7568-18299 GCA_001188425.1 Eucidaris tribuloides
TTTTGTTTTTTGTTCTGCTTGACAAGTGTTAACTTGGAACTTGTTGCCAATGTTTTATTTAAATGGAATACAACCACTGAATACATTCTGTGCAAATGTGTGGGAAGAAGGAAAGGTTGCATTTGGTCTCGACTTTAAAGGCAGGGCATCTCTTTTGCATGCCTAAAAATTAACACTGTGTAAAAACAATGGCATTTAGAAGAAAATGCCATCTGGGAACCTTTAGCAAAATATAGGAGATAGAAACTCAGTTTCAGTGGAATTATAGTGACCGTTAGACTCTGATTTGAATTTCTTCTCGCGAGAAAAAAAATCCTGCCATAGAACGTTCACTAAAAAGCCATTGTTTTTCTTTTGCATTTTTCAAATTCTAGGTAATTACTGACCCCCAGATTTCACAGACATGTCCTTCATCAATAGCCTAAGGGGATGAGTTATCTTTTTCTGGTCTGTGGGGATGTTTGCAAATGAGATCCACTGCCTTTAATAGTCTGTTGCATTTTTTTTCGGCAGGAATGTGACAATTTAGCACTTTCACGATTATGTGGTTTCTGTGGTTATTGATTAAATGCAGCTTAGTTTGTGGTGAGCATAAGCAGTCAATTTCGTAGTCTTTTGCATCAATTGGATATTCCGTAAATTACGGACAAATTAAAGACACAAGCATACATTGTGAAGCTTCATTTTAAAAAAAATTGCCAAAATTTGATGTCTGAGCTACACACATAGTAATGCTTAAAGACGCTATATAACATTGTGGAAGACCCGTTTAAAAAATTGTCAAACCTTGCTATATGACGTATCTGACAGTGTTTGAATGGACAAAAAACACCCTACAACACAAAAGTTCAGACAGTTATGCTGTCACTTGTAAAATATGTACAGATAAATATTGGCACATTTATTATTCTTGAAGGATGAAAATTCTGCAACACAGCCGTCTCTGGGGGAAAAGTGGAATGGTCTCTCAATGATTTTTACTTTTTGAAAGCAGGTAATGATCATTTTGAACTGTAATTTTTTTTCAGGGCTTTATTTTTAGACCTTATTAAAGACACTATTAGCTTGGGGAATCATGATAGCTCACTTTTTTTTTTGAAATAGAGATATTGTTATACAATGCCTTTAAAATAAAAGTAGAAATATGAATAAAACAGTCGTTTACGCTTTGGTTATACACACACATCATGTAACCCGTTGGCTATGGGAGTCTGGTGTGTCATGTATTAACTCTATGGGAATTAAAGAATCAAAGAGTCAAAGGGTTAAGATTGAATGTGTATCTACATTGTATGTCAAAAGTAAAGCCCAAAGTTTTCTGCATTGCAAAATTTCTGCAGAAATCATTTAATTTCAGGTCTAATGTGGAAAACAGCATTTTTAACAAAAATGAAAAAAATCATGCATAAAAATTTTTGCCAAGATAAAATTTATAAATATTCATAATTAAACTATCTAACCAAAGAGATGCCTAATAAAGCCAAATAAATCATGCTTTACCTGTACATGTAAATATGTCCCCAAAGCTGAATCAAAACCCCCATGGGCCTAGTAAACTTGATGTTATTTGTGATTTTAAGAAAAAAAATTCATGGGAATATAAAAACATATTTGCAGTGTTTTATTGTGAGACAAATATGTAAAATATATATTTTTTTATGGGTTCAAGCTTTTGTGTGTGTCCTTGTAGATAAAATATATTTATATTACCACAAATGTAGAATAAAATGAAACTGTGTCTTGAAAAGACTAGAGTTGGAGTGATCCTACAGTATCAGGGGACAAGAATGAGACCTATATACGATATCATTTGAAATATTAAATTTGATTGTGTGGATAATGTGACATTACATAATCGGCGCGTGAATGGGAGGTGAGAGTATTGTTGCCGCTCTATAATTACAAAATTGTGGCACCTATAAGTGGATTCAGCGTTGAAATCAATTCCACTCCTGATGGATTTACGAGATTTGTGGCAAGCTTTATTTTCCTGAGAAATAATTATGGTTATTGTAGCATTAGAGATGATTACAAATAATTACTAGAAACCGAATTCTAACAAAGGATAATCACTGGGTAATGGCACTTACTGTAAATGTATGTACAGTACTATAAGTGAATGTGAGTTTTCAAACAGTCCGAATGAGGAAATTAGTATTGATTGAAGAATGAAGGGGTCTTGTTAACAATGTTATAAAGGTGTTAGTGCTGTAATAACAGGTTTGTGTTAGTTTGCATTGATTATAAGTTTGTGAATAGGGTTTCTGGAATGAAGCCAAACAGTTTGTTTTTGTACGATTGTTGTTTGAAGTACCAGATGTTATTTTGCAGATATTTATCTTCATTTGTTTTTGTTTGGAATTAATGGCCAATGAATAACAAATGTTGTATGTATGTGATGACAGTGTTAAACATTGTGGATTTGAGTTAAATTGGTAAATTCACAAAGGGCCAGAGTTCACAAGTTTTGATTTGCGCCCTTTGTGAATTCACTGATTCAATTTAAAAATTGTTTGTAGAACTTTTATGACATGTGACAGTGTTTATAATGATGTTCAATTGATTTAATGAAAATCCAAGAATATACCCCCCAAACCACTGAAATGTGTAAATGCTGTAACTATCAAGATATAGCTTTCAATAACTATCACCATGGTATTTAATGTTAATGAGATGGTTTCTTGTAACACTAGGGAAAATGTGAATGGAAAAAAAACAGTCATTCATAGATTTTAACTGTTTTAAAGCACTTGATAGATTTTAAGGGCACTGATTTTCAGGGCTTCACTTTTAAATTACACTAGACCAGTGTTGTAGTCGAGTCACCACCTTCCGAGGCCAAGACCGAGTCCGAGTCACTGCCTTCCAAGTCCGAGTCCCAGGCCGAGGCCAAGTCCGAGTCACCAACTTACGAAATAATGTAATGTTATAGGGCATACTTTTAACCTTTTAAAATTACATTGAAACCCTACAATCAATTAAACACAATCATTCAACCAATCAACCATTCATTCAAATCAACTAATTACTGAAATTTATCAAATTGAGAAAAATGCAAAGTAAAGCAAAATTTGCTGACTTATTTGATGTAAATGACTAAACTGTCATCAGAGCATTGAACTCATAAACGTATACCGACTTTCATAGTGCCTAGCTGTCTTGTTACAGTAATACAGCAGCAAAATCATGGAGAAACATAATTGCATACGGGGAGGGTGGATTGTGTTCAGAGGTGAATTTACTTAGCTTCATGTTATTAGGATTTCCACAATTCTTTATATGGAATATTAGTTGAAAATACTTCAAAAAGCATGTCCAAGCAAATGAGATGGGGTTTACTCTTTGATTCACCAGATTCTATAAAATCTTGTGACCTTGACCCGGCCTCGACCCAAGTCACTGAGGCCACATGGTCCGAGGCTGAGGATGAGTCTGAGTCATGGGATTATGAGGCCGAAGCCGAGGACTGGCAAAGTCGGCCTCGAGGCCGGCCTCAAGTCCTCCAACACTGCACTAGACACATTAATCCCATGGTGGGCCATGCAGATGAGTGGTTTTGTTTTGTTTGTTTTTAATTGGAACCATTTTCAAATAGTGCCTTGAACAATATTAACTCTTAACAATAACATGCCAGAAGATTTAAACCCCTATTGACTTTATGTGTATGATTTGGTCACTTGGTGCAGATCTGCGACTTTGGCGTGTTACAAGTTACCAGCAAACAAACATACATTGGGTGAAAATTTGATGATGTGATGTTCTGTTCATTCATGTTTGTGTTGATATTTTCTATAACTATATCAGACATCAAAACTTGTCAAATATAAATTAGTGGCACTCCAACCACAGTAAGCTATACAACTTTTCACCTGCGTAGGCTGCAGAGTACTTTGACCTTTGACAGTATAGGTCAACAGCTGAGACATTTTATGACAGTCAATGAAATATGCCAGGAACAATCAGACATAATTCCATCACCAATGTCAAGTACATGGCTGTCTGGTGTGGACCCAGAATTTGAATTACTTCTCTAGTTTTCTCTAGTGACATTTATCAGAAGTGAATTTGAGGGGAGCTGATCATATGACCTGACATTCTTGTAATTTGATATCAAAACAAAGATCCTTCTGTCAAAACTTGCGTCAGTGTGTCACATCAATGGAGTGATAGATCATTTTTATTGCTTCCATTAATGTCAATAAGTAGATGAAATCAATTTATCTTCCAGTGGTACAGTTTGTTTTGTTAAAGTTGTACACCTGTACTGCCTTTTGGTGGGTGGGGTGGGGGTGGGGGTGGGGGTGGGGGTGGGGGTCATTATCCAAACAAATCACTAGCCGCGTTCAGACGCAGGCTGTTTCGGTCGGAGTAAGGTCGGAGTAAGGGTCGGAGGAAGCCCAGTCGGAGTAAGGTCGGAGTAAATGTCTGAGTAGTGCCCGTCTGGACAGCTGTCGGAGTAAGTTCCTCCGAGCTTCCTCCGACCAAGATACTCCTGGTTTTTTCCAGGAGTATCTCGCTATCTCGACTAGCCGGTCCGAGTAAATTGCCCGTGCGGACGCGAGTACGAGCTGCACTCGGAGTATCTATGACCTTTCCGTAGGTTAGCTTAAAAGGTTTGTTTACTCTATGGCGCGGTTAATCGTAAGCACTTCCGGAAGTTACTCTGACCCCCCGCGATGATCCCCGCGAAGGCCGTAGTAAACTGGTCGGAGTTTCTCTCGTGATCCGCCGTGTGGACACAGGGTCGGAGTAAGATAAATATCTTTGGAATTTTAATTGCTGCGTAATAAAATTTTACTCCGACTGTTCTGCACGTCTGAACATGGCTACTGTTGTGTAATTTTCTTGTGATACATGGTTGTTTGTTGATCTATCGTTTAATATGTGGCAGCCCATATGTGTGTCATTGAATATGCCATCACAGTATAAATTCGAAACCAATTTCCTTCTTTCCCTAGAAATGTAGATTTATGGTTTTGTGATAAAGGTCATGTGTGTTGTGGGATGTCTCTGGTATTTATAGAGCATGCCTCTGCAAGTAGAAACTGGTCTTGTTATATTACAAAAAAAAGAAGGAGATGGTTTTTCAAATTACTTCTGAACTTGATTAGAGGCCAGTCAAACCGTTGACATTAAGAACGGATATATATGTGTCCCATATCCATCTTAATATATGTTTAAAATGGAAATGATATTCATAATCAAGGAATTATATGTAAATGTGAGCTGGTCGTGTAATTAAGAAGCTTGTCAAGCGGCATATCTCTTATTTCTTTTTTTTTACATTAAAGAATCAGGTTTATGTGATTTAAATTATAAAAAAAGAAAGAAAAAACCCTAAAAATTAAAGTGAGTTTGAAGCTAGTTTTTAACACTTGCTCCCACCCACCTGTGCTGTGACAGGGTTGTGTGATTAAGATGGTTATCAATCAGATCTCTTCTAATTTTATGTTTTTATATATAAATCTATCTATAAATAAAGACTGAAGTTATCTGTTTTACAAATGTCAAATCAGGGTAGGACTTATTATTTTTTATTAGAGCTTGGGGCTATTTTGAATTTTTGGGGCTATTTTCTACACTAGGGCTACTTTTTTCGTTGCAGCATCCAGAATTTGAAGAATGCAATGAAAGATTGCCGATGTTTTAACTGGTGCTTTATCCATAAATAATTCAAATTGTTTCAATGCCATAATATAAAAAAAAATGTGAATTTTTTGTAGCAAATCTGAGGGCGATTCTGAAGGAAATGGTCGCCCCAAAGAATTGGGTTTTGGGGATTTTAGGGGGTGATTTGGGCTTTGCCAAGGGCTAAATCGCCCGTCGCACTGGGTTATTTCCTGCGCTGTGTCAAATTCTGTTTTCCTCCATGTTGTAATTTTGCAATTTTCTGACTCGAATTTTTGTTGGAAAAAAAAATCATATATAATGTGAAGCCTACTAGGCCCATGGGGGTTTTGATTTGGGTTTAGAGACATCTTTACAGGTAAAGCAGGATTTCTTTGGTTGTCTTAGGCATCTTTTTTGGTAAATTAGTTTTATTCAATAAATATTCATTTATTTTACTTTGGGGGCAATTTTTAGGCATTTTTTTTTTTCATTTTTGATAAAAAGCTGTTTTCTGTGTTATACCTCAAATTCCGTGATTGCTGTGGAAAATCTGTAACTCGGAAAACTTCGGTCTTTATAAGAATCAGAATTATGTGATTTGAATTAAAAAAAAATAACCTGAAGGATGACAGTAAACTTTGAAAGCTGGTTTTGAACTTCCCTTTTCTCCCCTTTCACCTTCCCCCTGTTCATTAAGCTGGAAAGTACATCGACTGTAAAGATCTTTAAAACTTTCAAAACCAAAATTTTATTAATTGTCAAAACTAACCTATGTATAAAACCATGAAAACCATCCACATTAGAAACCAATTATGTTTTATTGGTCATAAATGTGAGATTTGTTATGTACATATTAATGTAATATATATTTTATGGTTCTGTTTTTTCTACAACCATTTCCCGTGGTGTCTTACAGAAGTATGAGAGATCAAGCTTTGCAAAGATTTATCATCTTATGTATAATAACATTAATATCAAATTTACCAAACAATGACTTCGCCTTTGTTTGAATTATATTCCAGAATAAGTGTATACTCTGAGGTGATATGTTTCTTTTGAATATAACCTGCATGACTTTAAAAAAAAAATGATAAGACAACAATCTGAAACTTGCAGTCTTGTAATATTTAATATTTTTGTAGGTGCATTTTTTAAAGCAAAATCAATGAATAATACAGTAGCGTCAAAGATTTGTCAGCGATAGCAACAACATCTCATACATCTGCGAGCGAAATGTCAGCATTTTCGCACGAAGCTTTATTTTCGTAGCCGTCAAATTTCACGATCTGCCCCCCTATGTATTTCGCAAGACAAACAAACACTTACCCACCTCTCACTATATCAGTCACAACAGATAAAATCTCTGCATTACACGCTGGGTACAAATTAACCTAAAAAGTGCATAATTTTTTATCGGCCGCATATAAACATGCCAAACAGAACCGATATTGCAGTGGCTTCACACTCTCCTGCACACCTGATTTCCCAAGAGCCCCCTTAAAATATTCGCGAGCATCAAAATATGTCTGCGCTTGCCCGTTTCTGACCTCCGTTTGTTGAGAGCCCCGCTAACTTTTCAGAGTGGTTTGCCTACACGATTACAGTTAAAGGGAGTGTTGGCGAAGAATCGTGTGGGAGGGTACTACTGAGTGATGTCGTTAAAGGTAGGCAATCTCATTTGCACCCCTCCCACTGCACAGCAAATTATCAAAATAGCACTCATGCCCTTGGGCTATTTATGAAGGACATGTCCGCGTAATCTCAAGATCAGTAATTCCCTAGAATTTGAAAAAAATGCACAAAGAGAAACAGTCTTACTGTACATCCCCTGTCAAGACCTCAATATTAAAGGCAGTGGATCTCATTTGCAAACATCCCTACAGACCAGGAAAAGATAACCCATGCCCTTAGGCAATTGATGAAAGGCAGGTCTGTGAAATTAGGGGGTCAGTTATTTCCTATAATGATTTAAAAAATGCGAAAGAAAAACAATAGCTATTTAGTGTACGCTCTATGGTAGGATTTTTTTTCTCGCGAGAAAAAAAATCCAAACCAAAGTCTAACGGTCACTATAATTTCACTAAAACTGAGTTTCCAGGTTCTATATTTTGCTAAAGGTTCCCAGATGGCATTTTCTTCTCAATGCCATTGTATTTACACAATGTTAACTTTTAGGCATGCAAAAGAGATCCACTGCCTTTAATTCAACGGTGGTGCTGTATTGTTCTGTTTATTTCCAAAACTGGTTAACTTATGAAAACCAAGCAGTGTTTTTGGTTTACCAAAAACAATATTTGAACCTCTTTCTCTTAAAAAGAATATTTTTATATTTCATGAAATAACTGTGGCAACATGCTAGCGTTCAATCTTAAGCCATATTTTATGCTTATACCTTGAATAAATAAATAAATAAAGAAATAAATAAATAACTTAATAAATAAATAAATAAATAAATAAATAAATAAATAAATAAATAAATGTTTGCTCCATAACCATTGCTTACTGTTCAAATATTTGGATAACAATGGAATTACTAAAAGATTGTCATAATATCAACACCTCTTTTGGTAATACTTGGACAAAAGTTACCATGTTTTTACAGCAAAATGACATAAAACGGTTAGCTGAAACCTACAAATTCAAAACATTTTTGGGTCTTCACGATCGATGGTCGTTTAACCTTTTTGATACAGAACTAGCACAGTCACTTGGCTGTGGCCTTGACATCGATATTAACCCTTTGGGGACGACGGGCTTGTACAGAAGCCCAGTACACTTCGCACCCAGAAACGGTTTTCTTCATCTATTCAGGTCATAATGGTACAGAGTCATTTGTTGGCAATATAAATTTAGTTTGGGTGAAAATTTTGGAACTCTTTCTAGGGTTCCATGGAAGCTAGTCGTCTTTGAATGTGTCATCTGCTGGGCTTCTGTACAAGCCCATCGTCCCCAAAGGGGTTAAAAACTGATATTTGTTATATCTCCGGACTGGAGTTGAAAAAGACGACCAAATTTGATGCCTGTAATGTTGTACAATACCCTATTAATATGTTCAAACTGCTGACATGGTTGTCTCGACACATTCAGATCAACAAGGGCTTCATGTCCAGATCGTCAACCACTCTCCTTCCTAAGTCCTTCAAAACCTCGCCGGTCAGGTGACTGCCGGCACGACACCAAGCGAGGGCTCCCTCCGTTTTCCCACCCGGAGGCTATACGACTTTCATGTGGGGGTTGAATTATGGGACGTTGAGGACATCGTCACTTGTAGCTTTCAATCAATTTGGTGAGCTGCTGCTAAACGGCGATGAGAGCCTCTTAAGACGGCTCTTAGCTGGCTCTTTCGCTCCTCCTCTTCTGAATTTATTTGATGTTTGTCCTCTTCATTTTCAGCCCTCTTCCGTTTATCTGTATATTTTCACGTTGTACTCACTTCATTAATGTGTGCTTGGGTTAAAACAAAATGGGACAGGTGTATTTTGATGCTTCTTCCCCCTGCTCTCTTAGTCTGATGTTTAGAAATGTGTTGCTGTGATGATGATGATGATAATAGTGGTAATAGTAATTATAATGATAACAATCATTAATGATGATGATGATGATGATGATGATGGTGATGATGATGATGACAATAGTGGTAATAGTAATTATAATGATAACAATCATTAATGATACTGATGATGATGATGACAGTAGTGGTAATAGTAATAATGATGATAATAACAATCATTAATTATGATGATGATGATGGTGATGATGATGATGATGATGGTGATGATGATGATGATAGTGATGACAATGATGATGATGGTGATGATGTATGATGTATAATGATGGTGACAATCATTATTATGATTTCAGTAGTAATAATAATAATTTGATGTTGATGGTGGTGATGATGATGATGATGTTGATGATGATGATAGTAATGATATTTTTAAGGCATCATGTTATCATATCAAGCTGTCTATGTGAAGCTTTATTCATTTTTTTTTCCTGTGATCTGTCATAGACTAATGGACACTGTCATTAACTTCAGCATGTAGATAATAAATTTCTGTCAATTGTATGCTAATAAATTTGTGTCCTTTTCCCCTTTTGTTTTTCTTTCCACATGAATCCGATGAATCTACTCAAACCACTTTATGACTCCTGTGTTTCCAATCTATCAGGTGAGTAATCAATATATTTTACCTTTTTAAAAAATGTTCTTGTATTATTTAACCCGTTGGAGACGATTTAATTTCACTATAAAATGCATTTTCCATAGACCCCAACACAAGTCAACTCATACTTAGTCTCCAATGGGTTAAATTGCATGTATATGGTATTACTGGTATTGATGTGCGAGTCCATTTCTCTGTAAAACTGGCAGTGCAAATGTAAGCCCTGTTCACATAATGTAACTGAACTATGTGTTAACTAATGGTACACAGGGTTGCCAGGTTTTCCGATTCTCAAACGGCCAAATTACTGGCCAAATTCAGTGAAAAAAGGCCAAATTCGGATTTGATGCATTTTATGGGCAGCATAGCCTAGATTTGGTTAGAAATAACGTAATTAATTTATAACACCTTTGAAACCTTTGCTGCAGCTGAAAATTTGAGTGCAGCTGTTTACCCGCAACCAGATTTTTCATGTGAAATACATGCGCACCACTACTTTTCGATCCTTGTGACACATATTTGACTGAAAATCCCCGGAAAATAGGGTTTTATAATGATTTTTTTCATGTGTCAGTGAAAAAGGCCTGAAAAAAAGGCCAAAAAGCTGTTTGGCCGGCACTTTGAATTCTTCCCGGCCAAATGGTGAAAAAACGGCCAAATTTGATGTTTTTGGCCAGAAAAAGGCCAAACTGGCAACCCTAATGGTACAGTGTTAACAGACTACCCGCTGGAAGAGTTTTCAAAATACTCTCAACTTCATATGAAAATCATGTGTACTGCAAACTGTTTATGGATCAAGTTCTCTTGTCAAGAACAGCAGAGATCCTTTGCAATTGTACACCTGTTTTGCCATCAAGTTGTGAAGAAAAATAAACAGTTTCTGTGTTGTATTGCAGACTTGTTTGTCATTTTAGAGCACCATGTTTGAATTCATCCATTGAACACAGAATCAGCT
>JZLH01S0207150.1:17893-34913 GCA_001188425.1 Eucidaris tribuloides
GGAACTTGACGAAGTGCACTGGAATTTAAATGTGACAAGGCCGGGGACAAGAGAGAAGTATCGTCACTTGGTAAGTTTAAAATGCATTCTTTTCTTTAATACAAACAAATATGATTGATCAATGATCATGTATTACTAACCAATCCGTCAACCAAAATAGATCTAACGTTATATGAATCCAGTCTATAAAAAATATGTAACGTTTTTTGTCGTTAGGCCAGGCCTAACGTCTACTGCCTTCATTCAATGCTCTATTAAAACTATGGGTGGCTCGGTGACTGCTGTTTGATATGTAATCATACTTTTAACCAATCAATAAACAATGAATATATGAATCCAGTTTATAAAACAAATATGTACGGCCTTCATTCGAGGCTCTAGTTAAAATTATGGTCTCTCGGTGACTGCACTAGTACTATTTTGCTTCGGGGCTACGCTCCTCAGCAAAATAGTACTATTGCAATCACCTCGGGCCCTATAGTTTTAACTAGAGCCGCTCATGGCCGTACATATTTGTATATCACTAACGTAGCCACCCAGATGAAACACAATTAATAAGGGGTCCAGATATTGTTCAAGAACAACAGTGGCTCTTATAATGCATTATGCTTAACAGCCGTGATCTCCATTGAAAAGTTCTATCGATGTACCTGTCTTCGGTAATGTTTTCTCCTGTGATCTTATTCATCCCTGACCCGCCAAGGTAGTCCCATTCAACCTCCTCTGCCTGGACGTAATAGACGCGGTCAATGGCCTCGATCAACCCTGAGTGGTAGCCCAGTATCAGCAAGAGAAGGAGCGACTTCATCACGAAGAACTGTGCAGAAAAGAAATAGAAGTTGAACGCGTTGCAGCGACGTTAAAGAGGAATTTTTCCCATCCAGACATCAAGATGTATTTGATAAATGAGCCAAATGTAGCAGAACTCGGCAGTGAAAGTTTGTGTTAGTTGCGGTAACCAATTCAAGAGTTATGATGTTTAAGTAAAGCAATTGACATGCTCCTTCACAGAGGCAAGGCATATCATTTCATGCCAACATAGTGGGTGATTTCAAGTTCGGTGTTGAAATCTGGTGCTAGTGTTGTAACAACACTAACACCAGCTATAACACCGTACTTGAAGTCAGGCCTGGTGTCGGGGTTGACCTCGAAAATTATGACGTCCTTCCGGAAGTTGGTGTTGAAGCTGGTGTAAGTTGAATATCGTCTGCTGAACCGAGTACCGTGGTTGGTGTTTGTGATTTACGTGTAATTTTCCCATTCCTCAACACTAAACCCCAGGGATTAGGAAATTCTTGACTTCAAGTTCGGTGTTGGTGTTGGTCTTGTTATTGGCAGAGCTGACATGCGCGTGTGTGTTGGCTAGGGAGAAAGCTTCACCGTGCGACGCAAACCGCGGAAATTACCTTTTCCCCTTAAAAATCTACATAATTCGCCAAATTGATATTAAACTTCCATATAGGAATACAGAAAAGTAACTTGCCTTTCAGATTCATACAAGTTTTGTGGCAGGCAGTATTGATTTGATTCATTTTTGTAACATTTGTCCAAAAATTTCGGCCATCGGCGTAACTTTCAGCCAACACCATGAATCACGAGTGACGTCACTCGGTGTTGTGCAATCGATAGTGCAATCGGTATCGTCTGCTTAAACCGAGCTCAGTGTTAGAGCTCGGTTTAGCAGACGATTTTGTTTCCTCAACACCAACACCAACACCAACACCAACACCGAACTTGAAATCACCCAGTGATTAACAGGCATTTTTACAACGAGAAACGTCTCCGTCACGTTGTGATATTTTGTTCTTCTACTTAACAATTACCTTAACATGTTGCTCATCTAATAGTCTGTTTTTCTGTCCCTTTGTTCTCTTTTGTTCATTATAAACACTCTTTACACCTTTTAAAGGGAATGCCCACCCTGACATCAAGTTGGTTTTAATGAAGGCAGAACAAAAGAAACATATTAAAGAAAGGTTGGGAAAAATCCACCAAAGAATAGGGAAGTTATGAACTTTCAAAGTTTTAAATCAGTGATGTCACATGTGAGCAGCTCCCCCATTGTCATGTATTATGAATATCATAAAGTGCCAGATTCTTGAAAAAATTGGAAATGATTTTACCTGTGCATTCAGTATATAATTAGAAACATTATTTAATACATGCTTCTGTGAAAAAATTCAGTTATCATGAACCAATACAAAATGGTAATTTATTGAATTAATATTATATGTTACATGGCTTAGTTACTAAGATGTGATTGGTCCACAGCTCGTCACATGATACAGTTTGCGAGGATCGTAAATGTTATATTTTCCCAACTGGTGAAAGGAATATATTTTTGAATGTCTAACGCCCTCTTATGGTTCAATACCACCCATGCGTGTGTGTGTTGGCTATATAGAAAGCTTCACCGTGCGATGCAAACCGCTGAAAGTACCTTTTCCCCTTTAAAATTGACATAATTAGTCAAACTGATATTTATCTTTCATGTGGAAACAGAGAAAAAGTAACTGTCTTTCAGATTCATACAATTTCCCTGGCAGACAGTAATGATTTAGTGTCATTTTTGTAATATTTGTCCATGATTTCCGCCTTTTCGGCCATCGGCGTAACTTTCAGCGAACACCATGAGACCCGCGTGACGTCACAACGTGTTGTGAAATCGATAGTGCAATCGGTGTCGTCTGCTAAACTGAGCTCGGTGTCGATTTTCTTTCCTCAACACCATACCGAACTTGAAATCACCCACTATAAGCGTAATCAAGGCCATCTAATATAACAGATATCAACTGGTAGGGGGTGTAATGTAACAATCTTTGGACCGTCAGTGAGTAATATTTTCCCTCGTGATCATATTTTTCCTAAAGAAAATATAGCCTCCTGCCGGTTCAAAGAATGATATATTACACCCTGTACCAGTCAATATCTGTATAATGACATATGGGGAGCTGCTCGTATGTGACGTCACAAAATTTAAACTTTGAAAGTTCATACATGTAACTCCGCTATTCTTTGATGAATTTTCGCCAAACTTCATTATGTTTCTTTCATTATACAGCTTTTATTAAAACCAACTTGACGTCAGGGTGGACCTTACCGTTAACTATCTGTTGTAAGTCTTTAGTATATGTATCCTTCGCTGCTGTAATGCCCTTATCTCCTTATTTTGGTTGTACCACGAAGAACAAGTCATTTTGACAAGCAGAAATATGGATAGACTTCAAAATTTAAACCTACATATACAACATGAGACCTTAAAACAAGAGGAAGAAATAAAGCTAATAAGGCTATTCTACCGTCTTCGATCACTTTTTTTTTTCGTTTTTATGCTCATTGTTGTTCGTCTGTAAATCTTTTCGTGTCTTTGTAAATAATTGCATTTATTATTTTTTTTTTAATTCAGTGAATGAATAAATACAAATACATATATACAAAAGGCCAACGGACCACAATCACACAAACAAATAAATAAGCAAACAATTTAACCGAATGACCAAATTGAACAAACAAACTGAGACATCCAATGTAAAAGAGAAGCAAAGTTCAATACCATAGGAGTATTTTTTTCGAACAATCGAATAATGACCCCTGGATTACTATAACATTTCCACTTAAACTGAGTTTCTGGCTCATATGCTGAAAATTCTTGTATGGTATTTTCCTTTATATACTACTGTATTAACACAGACGTGCAAAAAAGACTCCCTGCATTTGAATAGAATCACACAATTAAGGCAGACACTAAACCATTATAGTTTTGCATTGAATTGTTCTGTGTTGTCTGTAAGCCAGATCAAATTATCATTGTGAAAGACAGTGTCGATTGCATGAGTGAGCGAGGCGGTCAAGTTGTGAATCTATACCAGTAGCAATTTTGATAACAAAGAAATCGGTTGAATTTAATGCCCTAAATTGCAGTAACCGAGATTTCACAAGAGATCTACCCTCACAGGTTACTTAGGTATATACGAATATTTTAGTTAGATTTTCTGTTCAGCAAAAATTAAGAAACCCCAATAATATACTTCATCACTTTATTAGAATGATTAGAACATTATCGTTTAACAAGACATCCATGCACGTAGATACATGTATATTCAAGTAAAACAAGTAACAATTTTAAGCCCGGGACATTGCTTTTAAGTACCAAGCAGAACATTTAGGTATATTACATAAGATTTCACACTACATCGCACAGTATATAAAGTAGGAGAGATGTCCACATAAGTGGTTAGTATTTACCAATGAACTATATGATTAAATTGCAAGTTCAACTCGTGTGTCCCAGCAATGAAAGTGGCTGGAAGCTAACAATTAAAAAGAAGGAGGAGAAGGTCAGGAGGAAGAAGAAGAACTATTAGGGAAAGAGGAGAAGGAGAGAAAGAGGAAGAAATGATGAAATACATTATATGGAATATAATGGACTATGAGAAAAGTAGGCACGAAAAGCTCAAGAAAATTCCGATTATACCGTACAAGAAACAATTTTCAAAACTTATTTCATTCGGATATCATATCGTCAAAATCGTGTGAATAGGCAATGGAAATATCAACAAGTTTATTCAGCGATATTACAACGAAATCCTAAAGTAAAACTGAGAAGTGTCTTATTTCATTTCGTAATCTCACTACCTGACTAGTGATCGAAAGTTTGTGTTCTATAAAAAGTCATTACGATCACTTTTACCAGTAACTAACTTTGTATTAATTTCTGTAGTTAAAATCCTGTCTGGCTGTAATTATGTCTGTGCTCAAAATCAAAGTTTGCCTTGCACTGTGTCTAGGCAATAATAAAAATACAGGTGCAGCAGCACATGTATGGAACAGAAGTATGTTAGACTAACTCAAAAACTCATTGAGTTTTTTGAGATCAAACTATTAAAAATACTGTTCAAGGTTTATGCTGTGAAAAAAATCATGGTCAAATTCTTTCTAAATGATGGCCGTGACTAAGTATTTACTGTTGTGTGGTGTTGTATGGGTTCACAATCTAGCAGAGCCACACAGTAATTCAGTAGTGATATACTTTACTATACTTGTTTCTCAAGTACACGAATTCAGACAAATTTTAAGCTTGGGCATAAACTGCAGTTAGCGTTTATTCTGGTATATCTTTCAAAAGTTTGGTTGTTTAGGCACCTTCAAGTACTTTTAATAATATCATGTCCCTCTTAAGCGCATAAAGAATAACATTGTGAAAATGCATACGCTATATAAAATATATATCCATCAACATTACTTTATATCTAGTTGGAAGTAAATTTTTTCTCTAGGTTTTTGAACAAGTTAAGAATGGAAAAATAAATGACATTGAAGCAAGTTCTAATACTATGCTTTCCAACGAGGTCCACTCGCTTATTCATTAAGGACACATTTGTAAAAGTATCGTTTCATCACATACACACAAAAAAAACTGAATGGTAAATATAACACTCGTGTTGTTACCCAATATAGATATAAGATGAGGTGTTAAGTTCCAATACGTTGCAAGTTGTGTTAACACTAAACAAATTACGTCAAGCAGCAAGAGTATTTACTTCAACACCTATAGTTCCGTTAGGGAGATAACACTTTCCAGGATATCTATTGGGCAGCGCTTTGGGTGTTAAAATTAACATGCCAGTTTTTGCAGTGCACAAATGTTCGGAAGGTATAACATGAGGTAAATGATATATTGTATCGATTTAAAACTTTAAACTAAAGCTCATCACTAAATTACCACAATATGTTGTTAATGAAATACAAGAAGTTTCATTAAAAAGTTTCTTAGATTATAGTGAGAAGAGTGGAAAAGTTTGAAAGATAATACGTTAAAGTGAATAACAAAAATAGTTCATTACTGCAGTTCATTAATTACCATTCGTAATAGAAGCCAGAGTCATTGTCTCAATGTCTCCATGCAATGGCTCCAAAATATCTCAGTGAAGGTTTGATCAAGTATGTGCCATCTCGCAATCTAAGATCTCCTGAGAGAGATTTCTTGCATTGCCCTAGTGTTCACTCTGGAATATCATCCCATAATATATTTGAAAAACTCCTCAACTACTCCCAAGTTAAAATCCACTTTTTTGTGTGAGTTATTATTACAGTTGCCAGCATCTTTCTCAACCTTTTGCGTGCGAATGTTGCATCTATGCACACTCGTGCAATTAAATTGAACAATCGTAATAACTATTTTTCTCCTTCACCTTTGTACAAGAGACACTAAATATAGCTAAGTGTGCTTAAGTAACATCTGAATAAAAATTACAATTTTTAATACCGCCAGAAGGAAAGCAAAATTCAAAGAAAATATGAAAAAAAAACAATTGTCATAAATATCCCCTCACAAAAAAAAAATAATGTAAAAGGTTAATTAACATTTCTTTTTCTTTCTAAGACAGCATTGAAACGCATTTGGCAGTAATATGCGCTATATAAGTATTGTGGTATTATTAGTATTATCCTTCAATCTTAATTATTTTCTTTATTTCAAAGTAATGTACCGAATTACCCTTCAGGGTGAAAAAGAACGAATAACTAAAGTTACAAAATGTTACAAAAGTTGTATCTACCATACCTGGACACTGCCTGATCTGCGTTGTTGTAATGCGATTAAGAGTACCTGATAAAACGATGTTTGTTGAACCCTCTCACCGGCTCATCTGGAGTCGGTTTCAAACCGTCAGGTGGGACGTGTACAGTCACAAAAGGATCACCGATGCATTTATTGTTCATAATCATTGGTTTGATTTGTTTGCATTATTGCTATCATGCCTGGGGTTCATGAACTGTTATATATCATTACAACTATGAATGCTTGCAAGGATGCCCATGTTTTAAAAATGTGCCATATCTTTACCCGTAGGAAACATCAACGATTCATGGGTTTCCATTAATGTTCCATAACGATGAGTTCCACATCCGGAGAGCAAAAGACCAACAAATGAATAAAGAAAGAAAGAAAAATGAAGAAAGGAAAAAGGAAGAAAGAAAGAAAGAAAGGAAGAAAGAAAGACTGAATTAAACAAATGATATTTAGGTCATTAGGGCTTTATAATTTTTCTACTAAGCAACAGATGTCGACAGTTATGTAGGCATCTTGAAAACATTTTCAACATTGTGTCATACCCATTTATAACATTGTCAAACTTTGTGTTTGAATGTACAAATGAGCACCCTAGAATACAAAACTTAATGACAGTAATGGAGTGAGCATACCTAGATTAAGAACGTACTTTTGAAGTTGGTAAGCTTGCCAAAACCTCCCTGTCTGTACTTTCTTCCGACATTCTTTCGTCTTCTTCTTCTATTGGCCAAAACATCGAAAACATTATATTTTTTTGGCCAAAAGAGTAATTAATTAGCCTTTTCTGGATTAACTTTATTTTACAAAAAGTAGATTGTTCAACAACTTTTTTTTAGGCCTGGTCACACTAGCAGTTGCGACTACCTTCGATCAAATGAATCGTATGACAGGCCTCCGCAGCCAGGTCGCAATAGTAACCTCGCACGATTTGTGCTGTATGGTCACACTTGTACGACCTGTTTGCACTTGTCGTAGGTAATCGCACGAATTACCAACCACTAACGTACCACTAGTTGCACGTTAACTAAGACAAGTCGCAGGCAGTCGTGCGATCACATGCGGCAAGTGGTGGGCAAATGTGCGATTACCTACGGCTAATTGGTACACAAACGGGCGATTAGCTGCGACTAGTGGCAGGTATTTCGTGCGATCACTTGCGATGATGGTAGCTAATCGTACGATTACTTTTGCTCATCGTAAGAACGTCGTGCGTTCACTGGTTTCAAAGGATGCTTCGGTTGGCATTTCGATATGCAAATTATGTGTCTGTGAAAGAAGGTGTGAATGGAATGTTTTTTAACACCTCAACACAAGCGAAAATATATTTATTTTACGTTCATTATTCACGTTGCTATATAATCAGTGTTCACTTCTGACATGCACCACTAATGTTCAGAGAGACCACATGTTTACTCGTACATTACATGTACAGTATAATTCAGACATGGCTCCAAGAAGCTCAGGAAGAGCGCGAAACCTGTAGCACGGGCAAATAGAAGAAGCCTCCGTCGAAGATGCACAAGATGATGTTGAAGGTCATTCCGGACTTGATCCAGAATTGACATTCACTTTATTAAACAGCAACAACAAATATCAACAAAAAAAAAATGCATTTAACACATTCCAGGTATTCACAAGTCAGGATCATACTATCGTACGATGAGCTACCATTTGACGTGCGACTACCGCGATCAGTTTACCACTTCTCGTATCTATGCAAATTTCCTCTTGAAGTGCCGATTAGTGGCACGATCATCGTACGTGATTGCCACGATGCCCGCACGATCACTGGCGATTGCTTGCACCTCTTTGCGATCAAATTGATCGTAGCCAGGTTTTAAACGGTTTGAAAACTATTTTCGATCGTACCATCACTCCGATCACAAGTGATTTCCATGGTTGTTCGTACGATAAATCGCACGATCTAGCTGCAACCACTGGCGATCACCTGCGATAACTCGCGTAACTCATCGCAGGTAGTCGTAACTGCTAGTGTGACCAGGGCCTTATAGTTTTTGCTGAATATTCTGAAATAAGCACAATGAAAACGTTTTCGTTTCGTAATCAGTGGGCTTTTACAGAAGTGTATTTTTTCCTCAAAATTTTATCACAGTTTGAAAAAGAGTTGTTTGTAAAAAGTTGATGGTCATGGGGCGTGACGGCAATAGGTCATGAATAATGCCAGTTCACAAGGTTGCATTTCTATGTAGTCTAAATTCTTTTTATCTTGTTTTGTTACTAACTTCGTTGACTTATTCTGGAGTAAATGGTTGAGATGTTTTTACGACTCTACAAATCAATTGGCATGACAGTCGTCCTTTGAATACATCATTTAATAAAGTGTACCATATCTCCGGTGAATTCTAAACAGATTTAGTCTCTTTGAGGAGTTCGCCAGTTTGGAGACTTATTCTAGTGTCATCATAAAACTAATAATATGGCATAAGTTTTGGCTTGATCTATGAAGAGAACAATTCATCCACCAAGTTGTGACACATTTGCACTATCGAATGGTGTACAAGCACAGTTGTAGCAACCATGTGTGTGTGTGTGTGTGTGTGTGTGTGTGTGTGTGTGTGTGTCTCTGCAGGGGGTGTTTTGTTTTGTGTTTTTGTAGTTTGTTTGTTTGCGCGCGTGTGTGTGTATGTGTGTGTTTTTGTATTTTGCATAAAACATACTTTTTAGTTATGTCAAACATCACTTCTGCACCTCGATACACAGAAATTGTTCGTGCATTGTAGACTTACCCTATATGCAGATGGCGAATATAGTGTTAAATAATATCGAGACGTTTGGTGTTTATACGGAATATAATTTTATCTGTGTTAAAATCATTTTGCGTCTTGGTTGAAATATAACATCACGTCTGTTATGTATGGTAAGTAACACGGGGTCAGCATGAACACACCCCAGTTATGTCAGGTTTGGAGTTCTAGCCTTCACGGAATATTACACATTAGAAATGTGTCGGCCTTGACATATAATTATTCAAAGTGACTTTTCGTATAAGTTAAATCGATTCTAGTCCACCACTATAATCAACATGGATTTGCATGCCCATGGCAAGGATAGTGAAGGTCACATAAGCTTGCATTAAAGTATAGAGAGCAAGGTCAATTTAATTCATTGAAAAGGCCAAGAGCCTTCAGCTTGTTAGTTGCGCTAACCTGATATTACTTGAACTTTCACCTATATGAGTCAAATGTTGTTGTTTTTGGAAGGGGGGCGTTGGGAGAAAGTTTTCAAAGTTTCAACCCCAAAAAATGGTGCTGTACAAAAATGCATTACACTCTGTTGTGAAACATGGATGTAAATAAATCTCAACAAACTTTCCTTTCATTATATATCAAAGTCAAAATTTAACAATATCTCCATATCAAAATATATGAGCTGCATAATCCTTCTTGTTGAATGTGTCTCTGAATGGGTCTAAACATCATGATCATTTAGTGTTTTAAAGAGTAAATATATATGGGTACCAGATTGTACCAACCCAATTTCCTCACAAAAACTGCTGTGTTATGTCACACATGACTTAAAGACAGTGGATCTCATTTGCAAACATCCCCGCAGACCAAGAAAAGGTAGCCTATGCCCTTAGGCTATTGATGAAGGGCATGTCTGTGAAATTTGGGCGTCAGTTATTTCCTAGAATTTGAAAAATGGGAAAGAAAAACACAACAGCCGTTTAGTGTACGTTCTATGGGAGGAATTTTTTCTCGCGAGAAAAAAAAAATCAAATCAGAGTCTAACGGTCACTATAATTCCACTAAAACTGACTTTCTAGCTCCTATATTTTGCTACAGATTCCCAGATGCCATTTTCTTCTAAATGTCATTGTATTTACACAATGATAATTTTTGGGCTTGCAAAAGAGATCCACTGCCTTTAGGCTAATGAAACTCAGGTATGAGTTTCCCGTCACCCTCCCTCGTTATAATTTTTGGGCCTCGTTAGCAACCAAAAATCTGAAAATAATTCATTATCATTTAATTTTTTTTACAAGCATCACATTTATAGTTGATTTTGGAAGTTTTGGTAAGAAACGAGTCTCAGAAATGAGTCAAAAAACAAACCCAATGTTGTTTTTATTATGTTGATCCCCTGTTGGTTCACTTCATATCGTTGTACACAGTTGTATGGTACTGCAGACTATAGTTCGTCGGGTGCCAAGCAGAACGTAGTCTGCGCATGTGTGCTGGAACATGCGTTTTCGTGTTTTTGTTCCTGGCAGAACATGTAGTCTCAAGAAAAATGCTCTGAAAGGGTTCCACTGTACATGTATTGGGTTAGCAAACTGGAAATGTGCAAATGGGATGAACAAAAGTGCATTTAATCTTCATAAAAGGTTGAAATAATGAAATCCTGCATAATAATGAATAATGAATAATGAAATAGTTCCCTCATTATAGGCTGGAAAAAATGTGACGGGAAACTCATACTTCCGTTTCATTAGCCTTGCAGGGCGTCATAGTAAAGCAGTTTTCTAACTGAATTGGCCTACGCTGCTTTTTAAAGAAAACTTGAATAAATAAATAAATAATAAATAAGCATCCTTCGGATAACTGAGTCAAGAGTAATGTTTGTCCAGGAATATCTTGCCAGTGCATGGGCACAACTATCCAAAGTTTTGTCTTCTAGGGTGTTTATTTGTCCATACACGTAGTACTAAGTAGCTCAGATGTCAAAGTTTGACAATTGTTTAACTTTACCCCATCCATCTACATTAGATCTCCATTTTGACACCCTTCTTTCAACCAGTTCCATGTACCTGAAGGTCCCTAACCGCATCCACCACCCCACATACCCATCACACCCTTTACCATAAGCAAAGGGTCAACCACGTCGCGTTTTATAGTGCCGTGATTAAAGCATCAACAACAAAAACAAACAAACAAACACGCAAAAAAACACAAACAAACATTATAAGTATATTTGTTGAAGTATCATAAGTACATTATTTCGAAGTGTATTGAATTTGAATTGTTTTATTTCAGTATCTTCCATACAGGGGCGTAGCTACGGGGAGCCGGGGGGGGGGAGGGGGGGGGGCACGTGTCCCCCCATAAAATCATGAAGGAAGCAAAAAAATGTGTATGCGCCCCCAAAAATTATTTTGGTGTCCCCGTACAAAATTTCAAGGCCCCCCAGTGCCTCCCCGCTGGAAACAAAAATCCTAGCTGCGCCATTGCTTGCATACAAATTTGACAAACATCGAAATTATACACAAAAGTCATGCGTGCTTTCATATTTCAGCTTCAATGTACATTTTAGTCGGGCCAAACCTTGCGTGTTATAATGTATTGTTATTATCGTCACTAATGCCTGATCTTCATGTTTTGATCCATCCTTGGTGAGATTCAATGACCAACCTTCACCTTACCATGCCTGACTGATTCACGTTTGACTTTTGTACAATACAAAGAAGAGACAAAATACCAGTTTTCAATCATGTGTGATAGAGACCTGTTTTATATTTAGTTTTGAAATCGATATACCACATTCTGACATCTGACTACCTGTAATTGTGGCCAGAAATGACGCCGGAAATTAACTTGAGAGTGGAAGAAAGGTATAAACGGATGAATCAAATTACAAGTGTTAACAAAAAGATACTAAAACAGAATGCATTTTATTGTAGCATGTGTGAGACATTTCAACTACATGTGTTTATAAAGTAACGAAGAAGCAGAGGGACCAACAGTAAGAAATACCTATTGTAGGAGTTTTCCTATTTTTTCCTGCCAGATAAAAGCTACTGCATTTGGCTGTTAAGAAATTAAATTGGGTAACATGTATAGACTTTTCTGTTTATCCTGGCTGTAATTTGTATTATGGCGAGCACTTTATTAAACTGTAGACCGTCTAACTATGCTGTTTTAGAACATATGATTCTTGAGCCAATGTCTTGAACAAATACAATTTGAAAGAATGCAGCGCTATGTGTTTTAAGTTTCTTCTTTCGTATGAGGTTGTAGCATCAGGTAATTTCTTGGAGCTGGGTAAGCCAGTTGACCTGCGCATCCTTTGGGCTAGACAAGTCAGTCAATCCGTCAGGGGTTGGAGAAAAGGGCAGTTGTAGATGACATGGTCTGCCGGTCTGCTCGTCTGCCCCACGGATACATGCCGGTGATGGTCGAAGTCCCCAGCGGTACATATTGGCATTAAATCTCCCAACCCCAGTTCGTAGCCGATTGAGTGTCACCCAGTTCTTCCGAGGTAGCTCAGAACCAGCTGGAGCTTTGATGCCAGGGGGAACAGTGAATTGCCGTGGGTGATCCGTCTCTTCCCAACTCTTTTTCCACTCTTGAAGTAGGCTGAAATCTGATCTGCTGAGGGCAGCTGCATGTCGGGAGAATGGTCGACGCGATCGAAGGCGTTGGCGACCTAGATCTTGGGATTTTGTTGTTATTTGGTGTAGGGGATGATCATCATCAGCAAGGGATTTGGTTGTCAACTTGTCCGTCAGATTCTCTCGACGAAGCCTTGGTGGCGCAATTCCTGCAAGGACTGGGAGGAGAGCTGTGGGTGTAGGGCGGAGACATCCAGTGATGAGCCGCATGGTGTCATTAAGTTTACAGTCCAGCTTTTTGGTGTGGGTACTCCTGCACCATGCCTGTGCAGCATATTCCGCAGTGCTGAAAACCAGGGCTAGTGCTCCTGTACGAAGGGTAGATGTTGATGCACCCCATGATGTACCCGCCAAGCAATGCTCAGCTTGAGTCTCCACATCTTCAGGTAGTCAGCAATGAGCTCCATGTCAGCAGTAAGCACATTTAAAGTTTGAACTTCTATTAACGTCAATGAAATGCCATTCCCTATACAAATAGCACTGAAATTGGGTTTGTTTGCGGTTTCTATTGTTATGCGTGTCGTGACAATTTGTACGTTGTAGTTTGAACCACATATGGTAAACAAGGGGGAGCAGTATCCTTCATGAAAGTGAGTGGTATTGATAAGCAGAGGACACCACAGTTTGGTTTGACCAGGGCAACATTGTATTTCTCTAACGGTGACCGTCTGTATAATTCAATCTGAAATTGAAGGCAGTTTCCATTACCAAACGATTCGAGAGGTAGTGAGTGACTCAATAGAATTATAATAGGCCCTACATTAAAACATGTTTTTAGTTTGTATTTCTTATTGAAGTTCATGTTGGGGGATACACCACAACACATCAGCACAATAGCCATTGTTACATCTCAGAAGATCTGATTCTTAAAGACATTTTACCATTCAATGTTGGTTAGCATCATTATGTTGGATTTACCAATGCGTGATGAGCAAATAGACATTCAAACGACATTGGTGTTTCGTGGCCTGTCTTTTGTGTCTTTAAACTTTCAGCAGTTTCCGACCACGCTGCCTATCGCCACTCGTTTCTTTGATATCTATGCTTTCCTTTCATGAAGGTCTTTCCATAATAGAAACTTTAACCCAGATGATATGAACCCTCTGGATGCAAGCAGCTTAAAGGCGTCGTCACACTATGACGAATTGGCATTGCGTATCCATTGCGTATGGAACATTTTGACATTCGTTGGCATACGCTAACGTTCGTTCGAGAATCGTTTTGACGTCGTCTTTCAGTCGTTTTAATACGCAATCATACGTTGTTGTTCGTTCCGTACGCTGAAAAATTTTAAGCATGCATACAATTTTTCGACGTATGCCAAACGTACGAGCCATGCGCAGCGCGTACGCTCTGAAGTTGCAATGCGAACGTTTTATTCGTCAACAGGACGGAAACGGTAAGACACCAATACATTTCCATTGATCGACCGTAAGTGAGGCCCTTTCTCTGCGAACGTGTTGCGTGTTGGTAGCGAATTAAAAATAAATTTACTTCTAATATTCATCCACGTGGGCTTATCACGCTTATGCTAGATTGTGCTTCATGTATCTGGATGTGTTTGTATGTGTGTGTGTGTGTGTGTGTGTGTGTGTGTGTGTGTGTGTGTGTGTGTGTGTGTGTGTGTGTCTGTGTGTTTGCGCAAGAAAATTGCACACCTTACCCCATGGGGTTTGTTGCTTAAAATGTGTATACTATGAAAATGTCTCTGGTAATAGATGACAATTGTTGTTATCGAATTCGGTATATATTCATTCACACCGTAGGGGAAAAACTCTTCTGTTCAAAATACCATATTTTATCAGATTTTATTCTCCGGAAAAAAAGTTTCATGCAACACCTCCTGATCAAAATATTTTGTCCATTCCTTCCTCATAACAGTTTTACAGTATACTGTTTAAGAATACAAATAGGTGAAAATTCAATATTGCTAAATTTCCAGATTTTCATAATTGATCGTAAAGAAAAGAAGATCTTTCAATTAAAACATCCCTATTTAGTTACCATGAAATTTAATAAGTAAAATCACCAATGTACAACACGTTTGCAAAAAATGAGCTTATCATTACCTTACACGCTCGCACGATTTCAGAGTTATTTACTATGTTTCTCACGCGAATAAATTGGGGTAATGGTTACCTTGTCATGATGTCAATTTGTGCGCTGGAATTATACCCATATTGAGTATATGTTGGTTCTCTCATCCGTTTTTTATACTCGTAGAAATACAAAATCTGGCTCGCTTGATTTCGGGGCATACTGGGGGGAATTTAGATACCAAGACTCAATATGATGGGACAAAATGAGCGCGTGAGTTCAGAAGGTATATTTTCGTCAAATGCACACAGACCCATGATGATTCGACTTGAATTCGCAGATCTTGTATGCGTCGGCGTACGCAAAGTCTCGTTAGTTCGTTCGATTTAGAGATCGCTTGTTGTAATTATATGTATTATAGTTATTGAATGTGGATGGAGACGTTTTTTAATGTCGTTATGATTCCGCTGTCAGTGACGGTCCGATCTTCGGTTGAATTCACCACACGGGGAATTCAATCGATGGACTGTGCGGTATTTGTATTTTTCAATTCGTTCGCGAGGTACCTGCCAATTCGTCATATGTGTGACGGGGCCTATCTACATAGGAACATCACTGAATGGTGTTATATGAGGTCTCTTGTCATTGAGCAGACTTGTTGTCCAGTGGAAAGAGAGATGATACAAACAAAATACAAACAAAACAGGTACTATCGCACGTCATTTCAGTCCTCAGCAAAACACATTTTCGTCTTGAACATTTTGGATGGCTTGCCAAACTTGACCGTGGATTGAATGTAATTCCCGAGTAACAGATGTCAAGAAGTAACCTCTAAGTTTTTACCATTTGGTATATTATCAACGTATAATAAACACACACACACAAAAAAGTAACTACCACCTTTTTCAAACTACCATAACTTTCTCAGGAAATAGGTTTCAGCAAAATAAATTGGCAGGAGTACTTCTACACACATTGACTAACTGATGTTAGTATAGCTTTCTGTGTGAGTTGATGGAAGGGATTACTCCATCAAGTATTAAGTACTTGCGTATCAAATTTGAGGAAAATCCGCCATGAACTATACAAATATCTCGGAGGTGCGGTCTGTAGTAATGCACTGCCATATGAAGCCATTTCTCTTAAGCCATCAACTGAAGAAAAGTCTGATAATTTGCATACTTCATGATGGCGACCAAATAGGCAAACTTGTAATTCAGATTAATCATCCAACCGATTAACCTTCTGCCCTTTGTCCACTCCGAATAAGGAGTGTATCTGTAGCTTGTTATTTATAGCCTTATTCGATTTTAAAGACAGTAGATCTCATTTGCAAACATCCCCACAGACCAGGAAAAGATAACCCATGCCCTTAGATTATTGATGAAGGGCATGTCTGTGCAATCTGGGGGTCAGTAATTACCTTGAATTTGAAAAATGCAAAAGAAAAAACAATAGTTGTCTAGTGTTTGTTCTATGGTAGGAATTTTTCACGCGAGAAAAATTCAAATCAGAGTCTAACGGTCACTATAATTCCACTATAACTGAGTTTCTTTCTCCTATATTTTGCTAAAGGTTACTAGATGGCATGCAAGAGAGATGGCCTGCCTTTTAACGTTAAATTCTCCTAGTCCTTGTGCTCAAATTGGTTGATGATAGGTGTAGGGAATATCCCTTTGGCATGTTTGGCATGACTTGCTATCTGTTTTTCCAATTCACAGTGAAGTCGAGAAGGGATAAGATTAGGAATGAGTTATGAGAGGTGACAAAGGGAAGACAGCGGAGCCTGGATCATGTCCAAAGGACAGACTGGGAGTACATAGGAAAAACAGGAAAAGGGAAGAGAGGTAGACCAAAAAGGAGGTTTATGGACGCGTAGTAAGCGAGTATACAAGGAATATTGATGTGACAGAGAATCAGACTTGTAGTTTGGGTCCCAGTTATGAGTACGGGTACGGGTACGGGTCCAGCATGTGACAAAGTACGGGTACGGGTACGGGTGCGAGACTATGGGTACGGATACGGGTATGGGTATGGGTACGAGACCATGGGTACGGGTA
>JZLH01S0207164.1:2542-13062 GCA_001188425.1 Eucidaris tribuloides
TATATATATATATATATATATATATATATATAAACACGATGTATAAAACGCACATATGCATGTATTATAAAAGAAACGTATAATATATGCATTATACTGTATCAATCACGTGTTTCCTTAGATTGTTATCAATATATACATATATTATTGCATTAACATTATACGTCTTACATTTTGATAAGTTGAGGTGATATACCTCTTCACGCACTCTATTTTGACCCGTAGACAGTATCCATACCGACTTGTGCCATGTCTAGTATGGGTACTCGACGCTTTATGCTCTTTTTTAATGAAAAATAATAATAATGATAACAATAATAATTATAATAATAATGATAATTATTATTATTATTATTGTTATTATCATCACTATTACTATTATTATTATTATTATTATTATTATTATTATTATTATTATTATTATTATTATTATTATTATTAATAGTAGTAGTAGTAGTAGTAGTAGTAGTAGTAGTAGTAGTAGTAGTAGTATTGTTATTATCATCACTATTACTATTATTATTATTATTATTATTATTATTATTATTATTATTATTATTATTGTTATTATTATTATTATTATTATTATTATTATTATTATTATTATTGACAATAATACGGCTAGCGCAGCAAGTCCGTCAATAAGACTCTCATGGCGCTGAAAGATCACATCACAACCCGGAACAATACAGAAAGTTGCCTACTATAAATTGCAACTCTGGTTTTATTATATCTATTCGATTTCACACATGTTGGGTGAACCTATTCAATAAAAGGATTGCCCAAATGGTGGCAAGGTATGCCATGCACTTGATCATTAAGCAAAATCCTTGAACATCTAACCTGTAACAGAGGAAGTTCACGTCCTACATCAGTACTATCTGATACATGACCAAGCTAGACTGATATGACCTTACAAAACCTGTATAATTTAATGTCAACGGTACATTTCCGCCGTATAGACGCCAGGTTCCTTTCTTTTAAAGTGACTTGCAATGTTCGGTAGTGTTTATCTATGAAGTGTTTATAATATCTGGTATCTATAATGAAAGTGGACTATTACATCAAGCAGTATGGTTGGATCGTGTGGCATTGTATCACTCTATCCTTCAACATAATAAAAGACAATAATATAAACTGACGATACACAAAACTGGTAGGCATATTAAAGGTATTGGCTAACATTTACCACAGTTAAAAAAATCTGAGCCGCATGATTCCCCATGCTACCAGTGTCTTTCATGAGGTCTAAAAATGAAGCCCTGAAAAAAATTGTATTTCAAAATGATTATTTAGTGCTTTAAAAAAGTGAAAATCGTAAGTTGACCAGATTCACTTGCCCATTTCCTCCCATAGACTTACTGTGTGTACACCTAGGTTGTTTATTCATGTATAACTTGCCATTGGCAGTGGAATTTTGTCCATTTGAACACTACTATGTAGCTCAGATATCAAAGTTTGACAATTTATTAAATTGAAGCTCCACAATGTTAGCCTATCACTTTAAAGGCAAGGTTCACCCTGACATTAAGTTGGTTTTAATAACAGCAGAAAAATGAGAGAAACATATTAATGAACGTTTAGCGACAATCCACCAAAGAATAACAGATTTATGAGGTTTCAAAGTTTTAAATTTGTGACGTCACATGCGAGCAGCCCCCCATATGTTATGTGATATAAATTCCATAAAAGTCCCGTTGTTTCAGAAATTTTGAAAATAAGTTTACCTGTGCATTCAATATATTATCAGAAACATTATGTCATACAGGCTTCTATGAAAAAAAAAATATCATGAACCATTAAAAAATGGCAATTTCATATGGGTGCTGCTCGCATGTGACGTCACAAAATTAAAACTTTGAAACGTCATAACTCTGTTATTCTTTGGTGGATTTTCGCCAAACTTTTATCAATATGTTTCTCTCATCGTTCTGCTTTTATTAAAACCAACTTGATGTCAGAGTGAACTTTACCTTTAAAGACCGTGTAACATGGTGTATATCAGACTGCAGTTGGTGCTTATCACACTGTCTTTTTGGATTGCATGGATATTCGAATATGGTTGATATTTGACCAAAGGGTTTCCTCGAGGAAAGAATCAACAATGTTATACCCTCGGTCCATGTACATTTTTTTTTATAAACGTAGGTCAAGTTGTAGTCTGGACTTCCTCTGTCCCAAGGTCAAAGGTCAATGTTTGAGATAATGTGAACAGCGATATATCGTTTTTAATGGATGGAGTCTATGTAGCATTATCCTCAGTGCTTAATTCTAACTACATAAACTTAACCGCACACCCTGAACTGCTTTCTGCTGAAAGCCTGATTTCTTTGTTGCTTGTGGTTGATACGAGAAAATACAGTATTCTGTAAATCATCTTAACTGTAGTTAATTCGTTATTTCGTTCCACTCTTCTTTCGTCAGGTGACTTTCTAGACTTCACTGTAGTCACAAATCACCCTCGACTTGATCCTAACGCTACCGAAGACCAGTTCATCGGCGGGTACCTGAGTGGGAGCGATGTAGACGTGAGGGATTCCATCACATTTGGCCGCACTGTCAAGACGGCCACCGGAGATAATCTCCCGGAGTATACCTACGTCCAAGACGCTAATAATTCTGGAATAAGAAGACTCCATTTCAACAGGTCGGAGTCAGTGGACAGCATCGGGGTCTTTTCTGCAACAGCTACTAAAGATGGCGTCAGTACGGTTATAACAACTATTGTCATGCATAAAAATGGTAGGTTTTCCCACCTGAAAAAGAAGAAAACTTACGACAAAGATCTAAGGGCTGAAGGGTGAATGCGCGATTAGAGTTAAACACCAGCTAAGAAGGTATATGATTCTTTATGGGGACTATCGCTTTGGAAGTAGGAACAAGGCCTATGGTAAAATCGCGTACACTGTAGTAACAATGTTTCATTGAGAAACACCCTATCATTTGTAAATTGACACCAAATTTGATGGGTGTATGAATTCTCATCTTCATTTATAATGTACTATTCCCATGTTTCTGTTGCATAAAAAAATCATATTTTTTTTTGGGGGGGAGGGGGGACAAACGTCCTAGATACACAACTTATTCGGGTATGACCTGGGCTTTTATTTATTCGTTTGTATTACATCATTTTCCATTGTGGTGATTTGCGTATCCATAAAAGAAAACGAGTTTTAATTCATATCTTAGTTTTATATAATCACTTGAAGTAATTTCTCGTTTTAAACTCACCACAAAAGAACATCGCATGGAACAAAATTTTGGTCAACATTATGATAACCAACATTTGGTTTTATGGTGCTTTCAATGCAATGGTGTAATTGTTGCTTTTTAAAATTATATTATTCGGATCGGTTTCACAAGAGACATGTTGCATTCATGTCAAACCATCCGATCAACATACCATATCTCGGATTGTTATGTCAAATGAACCTCACCAAAAATATGTGTATCATAGCCAGGGTTGGGCTCAATTACATGGTAATTGAGCAATTACGTAATCAATTACAATTTTTGGAATAATTGTAATTGTAATTGTAATTGAAATTTTTGGACTACAAAGTAATTGTAATTGTAATTGAAAAAAATGTAATTGAGCATAATTACTCTCAATTACTTTTAAGTCCATTGTAAACCATTAAACAGTACTCATTCTATCCGGTGTACTCCCATTCATACTCTAATATCACTTATCTTAGACTTATTCCTCTTGGGCTTGCTTTCAAGGGCATTCAAACAAAATAGAAACATTTACACATGTGGACAGAGTACAAAAGACCGACGGGAATATAACTTCGCTCTGTATGCAAAAGTAATTGTAATTGTAATTGTAATTGTAATTGACAAATGTAACTGGTAATTGTAATTGAAAAAATGTAATTTAATTGAAAAGTAATTGTAATTGAACATTTTGGCCATTACGTAATTGTAATTGTAATTGTAATTGTATAAAGTAATTGAGCCCAACCCTGATCATAGCCAAATTCGATATAAATATTGTAATCACGTTAGGTTTAACTAGGTTTAACCGTATTGAATTGCTAATGCAAACAACATGCCTTTTCGTCAACAATATGAACAATAAATGACGCAACAGTACTTCTTCCTCAAAAGTCGGAGGTTGGACCTTAAACAGCAAGCCTTTGTCAAAGATGACCTAAACGACCTAGGTTAAAACTCCGAAACATCTTGAGGCTTTATATTCCTGCAATCATGGGTACTATGGGTGCCCCTACCCCCTCCGAGTGACGCGTTCTCCCTATCCCCCCTCCTTGCAATATATGAACCTTTTGACATACTTGATTTATTTGCAAATCACTAACACCAATTGAACTTTTTTCTCTTTTCTAAAGCGAGCATCGTACCTGAAGAAACAATGATCACCGTTAATACTGGTGAGAACTTAACGCTAACGGTTCGCAACAACATACCTGAAAACAATCTAAGGTGGCGGCACAACAACGGTGGTGTTTTTAACCGAGGTTCGAAGTCTTTCGTTTTAGCAGATGTCACGGTGGATGACGAAGGAGTGTATGAATGCCACGAAAATAGCAATCGCAATGCTGGTTTACAGGCCATGATGTACCTCCTTGTACGAAGTAAGTTGGAAATGGTTTGCGTTGTAATACCAGCAAATTGATTGATTGATTGATGGATTGGTTGATTGATTGATTGATTGATTGATTGATTGATTGATTGATTGATTGATTGATTGGTTGGTTGGTTGGTTGATTGATTGATTGATTGATTGATTGATTGATTGATTGATTGATTGATTGATCGATTGATTGATCGATCGATTGATTGATTTTGAGATTGATTGATTGGATTAATTGATTGACTGATAAATCGATGGCTGATTGATTGATTGATTAATTAATTGATTGATTGATTGATTGATTGATTGATTGATTGATTGATTGATTGATTGATTGATTGATTGGCTAGCAACGAAAAACATGACAGCAATTGGTTGCGTAGCTACTAGTATACGGTAAATTTGTTGGCAACCAGCATGTTCATAAGTCTATATTTAAAGCCCATGAATTTTTTGTTGGTTTAAAGCCTTCATAAAAAATCTCAAAAGACACCCAAATTTTAAGAACAATCGTACACTATTATGTTCATGTTCAACAGTGGATGTTTTATATTTTATTTATTTATTTATCTTATTTTTTATTTTTTCATTTTTATTTTTTTATTTATTTATTTATTTATTTATTTATTCATTTATTTTTTTGTGGGGGGGGGGAGTCCAGTATTGTAACATTGTGCATTCATGTACAGTGTTTGTCTTTTAGATATTCATATGGTAACAATTACATCCTCCTGCTCCTTACAGTTTTTTTTCATTTGACATTTTGTTTTTTTCATTACATATTGGTAACTCTTTGACATGTTTGACATAAACGAAAGAAAAAAAAATCATGACAATCCACTACCTTAGTAACTAAACCCGATCAAAATTGTGTTTTCCAAAAAGGATAGATGCATAAAAAACAATCCATAGGCAGGGTAAATACACGTGCTAGCTGTGTGACTGAAATAACTGGTAATAGCAATTGGACAATTGGCGAATCTTTTCAGATGAAACGGATGCATTGGTTGTAAGGATCGGTTTAGTCGGGGGATTTTGTTCTAGAGTCGTTCTTTGCGAAGTGGTTTAAGCGTCCATTTGTCCATAAATCAACGAAATATTCGCTGTTCTGCGTAAAGTATGGCCAATATGACTCCGATCTTGTGTCTAAGAAAAAAATCTGGAACAAAAATTGCTCAAGAATCTGATCTATTTTACTACTATTTCTTCATTCTGGAAAATTCTTTTGGAAACAGGGATTTTGCTTCTACAGCACTAAAACCGTACCATTTCGGAGGCACCGTGCACAAATTGGTCCAAAAATACACTTTATTTCTATCTTTCAGCAAAATGGCTGGCAGAAGGACCTTAACAGTTTTTGTTTCCAATTTGAGAAATATTGCCTTATTTGACATGTGCACTTAATAGACTGACTGGATGTAAAAATATTACCCAACTTTGATTTCATGTGAACATGTCTTTTAGGTTAAAGGCAATTTAACGTTGAGGCCCTTCTGCCGGAAACATATGATAGGGCCCTTCTGCTGGTCAGACGACGAAATATCATATTTCAGGTGTCATATCTTTAACCAGAAGTAGTATTGTACTAATAGGATTGTGTGCGTCATTACCTACCATACAGGATGTCCATCAGATTTGTGGGGAGTAAATTGCAACGAAGAATGCCCCGTGTGTTACAATGGAGGAGTGTGTGAAGAGGACTCCGGTCGGTGTATCTGTGCTCCGGGCTTCAATGGAACACATTGTGAACAAGGTGGGTGATGAGTATGACAAGTTGAATATCTTCTTTAACTCTTAACGTGCCAGAGAAAAATACAGCTCTTTCGACATTGCGTGTGTTATGTGGTGTGTATCTGCACCTACGGTACTGTAAGATTGGGTTGGTGTTTAAACAAAGGGGAGGATGTGGAGCAATTATTGTGTAAATGATGAAATTGAAAGAATTATCATATCATCTAACGAAGCATCTATGGCACCAATAACTGAGAATATGATCTGAGGCATCAATTCATACATTCTGAAAACCTTTTCATTGGAAGAATTGTCGTTCACTCCAGAGTAGGCATGGAAGGAGGGATATAAATACAATATAGGGTTATAATTAGTCTTATAACATAACGTGTTAGGGTGGACATGAATATAAAAAAAAATATGTTAAAACAGGAAAGTATTAAAGCATTACTAAAATAGTGTATGAAATACTTAATCATACAATCTGAAGGCATTTTGTTGTCATATTGCTCTATTCCGATCAAAACATCCAGTCAGGAAAAGGAATCAATTTAGTAGTCAAAGTTACAGGTATCTAACAAAGAAAAAAAATGATCATAGATCTCGTCAAAAATATATTTTAAAAAGGGAGGTTAAGTATAAAAAGACAAGAATACCTTTACAGTGTTAGTTGATCTTATATTCATTCAGTGTTGGGGAGGAACCGGTTCGGCCAAGATGGTAATCTGTACTGCGATTCAACGGGTGGAGACCATGGTCCTCAATGCAGGGGCAAGCTCTTCTGTCTTCCTGATCCGTTTGGTTGCACCTGTCAAGCTGGCTACAAGGGTTCCGACTGTATGACGGGTAAAGTCTGGACAAAGAAATAATGTTACATCTTGGCTATATAGATTAACCCCCTTACATAATCAAAATACTAGATGACAATCCGGTGCTGCTCCGAAGAAGTTCCGGAGAGAAACCACCTCCAGAAGTGGTTTGATTTAACCCGGATTAAATACTTTTATCGAGTGTTGAAACGGGGAAAATGTCAATATGAAGGTTTGTTTTTTATTTACCACAGATGGCGGTGGTTTCCTGTGATTAATTCCATAAGACGTAAGATGTATAACCTCAATAGAAGTAAAAGAAACTGGGTAATGGAAATGTACATATTGTTTACGTTTACGATATTATGTCGTGCGCGATTAATCAAATAGTATGTATTTGTGTGTGTGTGTGTGTGTGTGTGTGTGTGTGTGTGTGTGTGTGTGTGTGTGTGTGTGTGTGTGTGTGTGTGTGTGTGTGTGTGTGTGTGTGTGTGTGTGCGGTGTGTGTGTAAAACACATTTGCAAACCACTCGGAAGAGTCGCAGAAACAAATGAAAATTGAAAATTGGTTGCTACTTCTACAAAAAAAAAATCTAAAGAAAATGAAAACAACAACTTAGGCAAAAGTTTTCCACACTATATCAGAAGATATATCTTTGAAAGATGTATGTCATGGGTAAAGACTGCAAGCACGTCTGTGATTGCTATATTTTCAATAGCTTCACCGAAGAACCACGGCTATTATTTCAAGCGCATCAAAACACCATTATTTTAGAAAATCTAGGTATTGTACATAAGTTTTGTTTTCGTATTTTTTTTATGGGGGGGGGGTAAATGAAATAGATTTATCGTGCTTGGGGAAAAAAGATGTTTGCTATGTTTTAATCAATTCATCTTATAAAATTCATCTGACTGAAAATATTATATATTGTATTATATTTTATCGTATATGTATTACATATGTATACATATATGCATATGTATATAATAAATATATGTATCCTGCTCCATATCCCAGAGTGTGACGATGGTACGTACGGGGCTAACTGTGAGCAAACGTGTCATTGCTACCACGCGAACGATCAGTGTGAACGTGATACCGGAGAGTGCCAGGTGTGGGACTCGTGCGCAATTGGATGGAAGGGAGACAATTGCCAGAGTAAGTTGTAACAATGTTAAAGGCCAAGTTTAGTTTTGGTGATTTTTTGCTATTTGAAAGCTGTATTCCCCAAAGTCATAACCCTGCAATAATAGATTCTGAATGTCTTAGTTTTTTTATATAAAATCTCGGGACCCCCCCCCAAAGTTTACATTATAGCATCTAAAGGGTTAAAAAGGCTTTAAGGTTACATGTGTTATACCTCATCTGAAAGAGCAGACTCAGCTCTTTCAGATGAGGTATAACTCATATAACCTTTTTTTGTCTTTGTTTTTTTAATTAATTAATGAAAATGTCGGGTGGGGGACCCCGACATTTTTTGACTATATTTTACATTGTAGCATCCAAAGGGTTAAAAAGGGTTAAAATGATACCAAGATCATTGATTTTGAGTAAGGCGTTTTGATTCTAGGGCCATTTTTCGGAGGCAATGCAATTTCCCAAATTTGCCAATTTTTCAGCAGCGGCGGTCATCGGGACACCGAGATATTTTGGCGTCTCAGCTTGCCATACCGGACAAACCGCGATGACAATGGAGACATAGCTCGCATCGTCTTCCTTATGAAAGCGAGGGCATCCCAGCCCTTTGTCATCGCGGTTTGTCCGGTATGGCAAGCTGAGACGCCAGAATATCTCGACGTTCCGATGACCGCCGTTGTTGAAAAATTGGCAAATTTGGGAAATTGCATTGCCTCCGAAAACTGGCCCTAGAATCAAAAAATCAATTTCACGTCGATAAATTTGATCAGTGAAGGAAGGAAATTTTGGTCGCAGCCTTATCAACTAATGGACTGTGTTCCAGTGGTGGGGGAAAGGGGGGGGCGGGAGGAGTTAGAAGGTGTTTGCAAACCATTCACGTCTTCAACATGTGTAAAGTTTCACGGGGGGAGCCTACACGACTATTATGATGGTATAGAGAATAAGTAGTAAACCTGAGCTTGAGATCATTGGGATAACCATTTCATTTGCTGAAAAGTTCAATTTGTTGGAAACACGGGAGAGAAGGTAGGTTGAAAATTACTCAGAATTGTCGCGGCGGTAGGGAGGAGGGGGTGTCATGATCAGCGAGCGCCGATCCATGTTTCGGATGGGGGAGGCAAAAAGAAAATAAGGTCCAAAATTTCGGCGCGATGACAAAAAATTTGTACCATTTTGTATGTTTAATGTATTTTTATGGCCATGTTAGTGCTTTCCAAGCTTTTTTAAAACGTAATATTTGCATTTCCATATATTAATTTTTAAAGTTTCCAAAGATAGTTAATGAAACCCATCCTAATTTTTTATTCCAAATTTCTCTGTCAATTGTGAGTTTGTATCGTTCACCATAAAACTCCTTATAAGTGTTTGCCTTTCGTTCTTAGGGTTTAGGGCGTCATTAGGAAGGCGGAGGGGTGGGGCAGGGGGCTGCCACCCCAATGAACTATGGGGGCAAACAATAATTGATCACTGCAAACCTTTTTTCTGAGTATTGAGAGGATATTGATGCTGATGTTCATCATGAGTACGAGTATTGGAACTAGTTCAGGTGCTATAAACTTGATCATATTGAGGAAGAGAATGTAACACAAATCCTTTCAGTAGAAATGAGGAGAGATGAGGAGAATAGCCATTCATGCTGATGATAAGAAAAAGTTTGTTGGCGGTGCGGGTGGAGATGGCGGGGCATTTCCTATCATCCCCATTCATCGAAACTTTACCAGACCTTTCATTTGTAAATCTGAGATTACTGATATCATGTTAATAACTAATTAACTGAGGTATTGCATATTTAAAAGAAGGATGACAGGTCTTGCCAATGATGTTTAACTTCCCATATTGTGAGTAGCAGCACATTTTGAGTTTCTTTCCTTACATCTAATTATCCTGGAGACACTTTAACAGTAAAGATTACAAAGGCTCAAGTCAAATGAGGAGTGGGCTAGGGAATCAGATGGTGTTTTAATTCACATTTGGGGTCCATTTTTGAAAAAGAAATTTAAGCAAGGAGGAGGAGAGAGGAGCAGCAAGATGATTCGTGGAAGGGGTGGGAAGAAGAAAACATAGATACATTAAAAAAAACTATTCATGTTTATTTTCATTGTTTTAAATCATTATTTCATCAATGGCAGGATCCGGACAAGCCTTACTAGTGAGTTGAGTCCCATGTCCTTTGGGTTCTTCCATTCGCGTCTACAACATACAGCGTGTATCAACATAAAAAGTAACACTTAGAAAAAAAATAATT
>JZLH01S0207167.1:0-13376 GCA_001188425.1 Eucidaris tribuloides
ACACAACACAAACCAACACAACACACACATACACAAACATACATGTACAACACAGACACACAGCACAAACACACAAACACGCAACACAAAACACACACACAACACACGCACAACACACGCACCAAACACACCAAACACACACATAAACAACACACACACACATAAACACACACACACATAACACACACACACAAACAACACACACATAAACACATACACACAACACACACGTCACACACAAGAAATACACACTCAACACATCACTTATGACACACTAACATTCAATGGGAAAAAATATTCTTCAGTGGCTGAAGAAAACGTCTTCGAAGACTTCCAATTTGTGACAATAGCGACACCCTTTTTGGTGCTATTAGCTCGGCATAGAGATATTTTACGCCATTTGGTAAAAACCCCGTGAATTTGAGAACCCTTGAACATGAAAACTGATGCTTAGAAGTGCTAACACGCTAAAATGTGGATTCTGAAAAGGTGCCACTGCTGTCACAAAATGGTTCTAGACCAAACTTGCTTCTCAAGAATGAAGGACAAACCTACACGTACTGTACTACACTTTTCACAACATCCAAAAGACCAGTTTACTAATGTATTCACATTTATGGATTTGTCATCCTGGGGGCATAGTAAAGAGCTATTCCATAAGTCTGTTTATAATAAACACATTTCTCTAATTGGAATCCAGCTTATTTTATGTTTAGTTGTTGCTATGTTGGAGAAACCTTGGGCAAGCTCAGGTTGTTAGGGACAACCTTTGTTTAAAAGGTATGCATAAAATTTGAATATATCAGAAAGCTGGTCTATCACAACTCGGCAAAAAAATATCTATCTTACACATTGGTTACATGTTATCCTTTTTATTCAATAGGCAACACCGAAATGCTTTGCTTTTTGTGAGCATTTGTACATGGCAAAGCAATGGATGCGTTATCTTCCCATTGTCTTAACAATAATTGTCACAATGTAACACCGATCTCTTCCATGATTGATCCCAGAACCATTTACATACATTACACACATTACATGTACATGTATCTAATGTTACTCTCTACATTGAAGGTATCGCATATTGCTTTTTAAATTGCCTTGCGACGTCATTTAAAATGACACGGGTGTTTTGTTACACGTCCATGTTGTGAACGTCATTGCCAGTGAAACACATGGAAGAGAAAACGCCATTCGTCGGAGTATTGGAGAGAAAACCGTGGTTCCAAAGTCGGCTGGACGCGACGGTTCACGGTTCTCCCGATGGAGGATGGTTGCCGTTTGGTTGTAACTTGGTCGCATGGTAGCCGTGGAAATCACTGGGATGGAATGGTGCGATTACTCGACATTACGCCCGACTACAACTAGCCAACATTACGCCCGACTACTAGCCAACACTACCCCGACTACTAGCCAACATTACTCCCGTCTACTTGTAACTTATTGAGTCAAAGGCACTGCCAGCACGTTTGAAACGCTGCTCTCATAATTCCACGATCAAGTGGCCTACATACTTTATTGTTACTGAACTTTGTTGCACTTCTCTCTGCGTTGACCAGAATTGTTTGACCCTTCAGGAGAAAATTAATTCAAATTACGTAGAAAGTAGATGGAGTTACATTATTACGTAATAACTGAGATGGAGATGTCGGTTATGATCCGGTGTTTTTTCCGGGACACTACTGGGACGCCACAAGTACGGAGGTCATCAATTCAAATTTGCGAACATTTGGACTTTCTGCAGCCCAACGCTATGATTGACACAAGTAGCAGGATTTACCACAAATATTCTTGGATTACAACAAACCGCTACTGATAAATGCAACTACATATACATATTTTATCCCATATTTATACAAGTACGTATTTTTTCAGAGTTGGTTTAGTTACTTAGCTGCGCACACTTATCATTAACGACTTCCGCTCAAACAAATTAAAAAAGCCAAGGAAACCTTGACATACCAAATTATCACACACACTTTTTTTCTGTCACATTTTATCTTTACGATCGTAACGAAAGACTGAACCTTAGTGTACCAGGCACTAAAGAATTGACGTGCACCCAACGTAAAACATGGTCTGGCTTTTAGCTACTCGTGGTGCCAGCCAAAAACTTCCCCCAAGAATCAATAATTATCTATAAGACGTGGTTCAGTTCCTACATAATGTACAATATACCATTCGTTAATATAGTTTATTTAAAACAGAAAAATATCAAAAAAGAGCTAACTAGAAGAATTTACAGTCGAGCACCATGTCCCCATCGCCGAGTATCTATGCGCTCTTCTCCTGATCGATTGCTGTGGAAATAGAAAGACAAAACAATTATAAAAATAAGGTCAAACTGCCAATATCATGTAAGGCAAAATGCTGTTAAACTTGGATCTGTACATGTATTATCACATCCTAGCAGAAGATCTACCAGATCGCTGTAACTTATGAAAATTGGATTCTCAGATGGACATTTTTTGTTGACCAGTGAAGTTGTCGAGTCATTTGCGATTCCGTAGGGTAAAATAATGGTGGATCTTTCTTCTTCTTTTTTTTTGACTTTATTTTATGATTATTATTTTGACTTATCACCCCGTCGGTACACGAAGGATTCTGTCTTGTAAAATTAAATTACGGAGGTCTTTTTTTTGGGGGGGGGGTGTGGCAGGGATTTTTTTGGGGGGGGTGGCAGGGATTTTTTGGGGGGGATTCTTGTTGACTTGTCACCCATTCTGTCGGGTATTTTAAAATAACGGGGACTTTTGTGTTTGTCAATAACGCTGATTCAATGTATAGCAAATGTACCATCTTACATGCAATCATTTCACTACAGTGACTCTCGTTATAAAAAAAAACACTGATATAAGTACAAGTACTACAAAATTTCATTATAGTGAAAATCTCTGGTCCCATATCTTGGATTTTCTTTTCATTCTATTGTTTTTGCAACCCTGATAAGAAATTTCGTTATAAAGAAACATTTTTATGGGTCCCAAGTTCCCAACGACTCCCAAGGACTTAACGAGAGTGCACTTTACACGACAGTCCACTGTAGACAAACTGGCTGTACTTACTTTCTTTAGTTGGAAGTGTGTTCTTTTCTTGTGTTTCTGTTTTCTTCAGTTTCGTCTTGTCGAATGAGGCAACCTCGCTGACATCTGGTTTATCCGACATATTGATTTAGATAAGGACTGGAAACCTGTAATAAAAGTAATAAATATAAGTTTCATTATCCACATGTTTCAAAAAGGAAAACACCTCACAGAAAACAGGTATAAACTTATTTCGTAAAGGTATTTCTGAATAACGGTCCGGGTTATTCTGTTCAATTTACCATAACTAAGATTGACTTAAAAAAAAACGATCTGATTGATTTTAATCGATATTGATAATTGATATGATTGGGATCGCACGGTTGAAAATTTCAAATTTTAAGCCAATCGACTCGTAGCTATAATTGGGAGGTAAGGCCCAAAATTGAGATTTTAACAAATATGGCGTGACCACACATTTCAAAACCTTATATTGGGAACCCCTATCAGATAGTGGTCTTGGCGGTGATATTGACCCGCGGGGGGGGGGGGGTAGGGGGGGGCTGTCATTAGAAAGTATATACCATGCGCGTGTATGGACTTTCAAAATGGACCCTAAACAAAGAATTTTCTGTCGATCTCATAATACCCGTCCCTTAGAAACAAGTATTCAAGTCTAAAAAGATACCCTTTCAAAGCAAATTTCAGAATACCCTTAACAAGTACATGTATTCTAGTCTGAAAAGATGCCCTTTTGAGGTACTGCTAAAAGTATACTTTTTTTTGGTGAGTTTGGTGCCCTTTTCACTGTACGCGTGTACATCGCCTGACCGTGCAAAACAATCCTTTTACGCGTTTTTTTTTTTCACGCGCATGATGCACGTCTTGTCCCCCCCCCCCGGGGGGAGTATTGACATTGGTTTGATTGAACTTGAAGGGCCATTAGTTGACGAAAAACATTTTCTAATTTCTAGAATGTGTCATTTTCTCAGACAGAAGAGAATGTTATGGTAAATTAACCTTTGCCACTTGTTACATTGAAATTGGATCATGTGACCTTGAGTTTCTTTTCTTAAATTTTGATCTCCCATGAAATTTTCAGACATAATGAGGTTTAATTCAGTTTGACTGTAACATGACATTTTCAGCAAATCTGTATTAATGAGCACAAAATCGTCACTAAAATATAAATTTTGGCTATCAATATTTATAAATGACTACTAAAATCAAGTGTAATGTAATCATTCCATGGAATATTTCAAAATATTTCTTAACCAAACAGTACAATTTCTTGCTAAAACGCAAAATAAAATTATGTATACAAAACAAAGGTAGCGATTTAAAACAAAGGCAATTTATGCAACAGGGTTTTATACCAAAGTACGCAGGCCAGTTGATATTGATAATCTGCCCTTGGTGTTCCGTAAAAAAAATATATATATATAAATTATTAAAAGGCCTAATTAAAAGAACTGGAATAATCTAATGAATTGTAAAAGACAATCAAGAACATGCTCCGAAATACGTTGGGTGTTATTCTGAAATTTAAGGGACATGGAATATTGATTGACGATCCTAGCAAATAGCAATGAATTAATAGATTTTAATCTAGTGGTATATAGTGTGCTGAAATAGCAATGGTTTACGCTTTAGTAACGGTGAAGCTCATAAGGAGATCCGGGTTCTGAATACACCATTGGAATTTGGATTTCTGTGAATGACCAAACGTGAGATAAAGTAGCAAAATGTCCAAATCTACAGTATACAGAAAATAGGCATCGCAAGATCGAATTACTGGGTTCAATAAGAGCACAATGAATTGCGAACATGGAAACGGGGGGAGAGGGGGGGCGGGCGAGGCTATACTTGCTGCATACCGTATGTAGATGTACTACGTGGATGTGTCGCAAGGGTGTATTTGTATCGGCCGCCACCCAACCGGCAAAGATAGTCTCAGTGCCAGACTCTGACCGTTTATCGTTCAGTCACAGACGGTGAGACAGATATTCAAACAATTTTTACATTATCACCACGCCTATAGTTTTACGCTTCGACGGATAGTAGAACCGCTGTTGGCAATGGCATCATTAATATAACCATGGTACAATTACAGACTGTCAGTTAGACTACCACCAAGAGGCCACGTGCACCGTCTAGTCTGCACTAAAGTGTACAGGTGTACTTTACAGAATGACCATGGACCCTACTTGGAATGACTATCTGCACATCTGGATGCATACGCTGCTGGACCAGATGGTAGAATACTATAGTGCAACAATGAGGTTGAAGAACACTCCTGCCCCCTGCCTGCGTGAGGCCATGGAGTTACAAACACCGAATGGATTAATATTTGCGGAATGCTAACTAACTACATAACTTTATTGTACATGTAGGCCCTATATAAATCGTCACGGTACAAATTTTTAGAATGCCAGGTACCCGGGCCAGGTACAGGTATTGAGCATTAGCGTTCGCATGCATGCTATCCATGCTATCGTATAAATACCGAATTATAATACATGTACATTGTACATGTATCTACAGTACAGGAGAAATGTGTGTATCATTTGGTTAATTCTGCTCTATTTTACCGTCGAAATAAACTCCGTCGGCCCACATACGTGACAAATGACGATTTCACAAACACATGAATACATGGAAAGTGATGCTCCATACAGGCACTAGTACTGTATTACATGATTCAATCAAAGCATTGAAGCTCGCTATTGTTGAGGTTCAACCCCGACGAAGCGACTTGCTTCCAGAAATTTAAGAACCCGGCCCCGCCCTGCCCTACTCACGGGAGTGATAGCTTGACTTTGTGTGCGATTCTTATAGGGCAAAAATCATATTTTTAAATAGATATATGAAATATTTTAAGGTTAAATGAGTGATAGCTTGACTTTGAGTGCGATTCTTATAGGGCAAAAATCATATTTTTAAATAGATGTATGAAATATTTTAAGGTTAAATGAATAAAACAAATCCAAATGATTTCCTCAATTCAGGTATAAAAGTTGGCTTCAAAACAGTTTTGTTTCTTAATAAAAAAAAAATCTAAAATTTTTAGGTGCCGGATTTTTGAAACCCTTTCCCATGCGCGCCTTCACACATGATTGAACATTTACCAAAAGAAGAATACAGACAGGTGTAATTGTAAGCATCTATTGCACTATACACCCCTTACTTGTATGGGTGCCCACCCTGCCCGACTGCCCCTCTAACAAATAAAAAAAAAATCCATTTCGTCTGGAATGAGAATACCCTTTCAGCTTACATAAATGTTTATAATTGATTTTCTTTTCAGAATACCTCCAAAGCGGCCTTGGCAAAAAGAACACGGGTACAAGAAATTAGAACAGCAATGCAAGGAGTGTGCCCCATAATTATGGCCCCATGTCCATCCAATCTAGAAGCAGACATTACAACAGACATTGCAAATAAAATTTGGACAAAATTTGGCTCTCATCGTCTGAATTATGATTCAAATAATTCAAAATCACCCACACTGAATGGGAAAGGTCACGAGCATGATGAGGTAGCCTAACTGCGATACACGATCAATTTTTTTTTTGTTAAATCCGAAGTGCATCATGTAAATCATAATAAATTCACAATATTGCACAAAATACAGCATTTAATTTGGCGTTAGTGCCCAACAGTTTGGGATCTATAAGAATACCATGAATACGGTGGTTGCATGCATTGTTTCGAATACACGTGCGACAGAATGCTGAAAATATTACGTTTGGTAATGGCGACGAAATGCTAGTGCTATTGATTGTATAACTGTAGCGCGCACGCGGCGGCTATAGCACTTAAAATATGCGCAACCACAAATGTCGAACATCTGGTACATTATTCGATTTAAATATTACGGATTTAGGTAAAGGTTGGGTATATAGGAAACACTTGGATGTAATTTCAAAAGGGAAGATGTACGCGACGCGTTGGCAGGGTTCTTCCTGGAAAACGGGGCGTGGTCACCTACAAGCGCGTAAGCGTGGCAGGTCTCTGATTACCACGTAAATGTAAAGGCATAAAATGCTACAGCTAGATGATAGATATAACCCAATTATACCAACGATTTGCAGATGAATACATTTCCCAATTATCACATCACCGAGTTTATTTTGTTAGTTTTGTCTAACTCGAGTCTACGAAGCGCAGCGGGAGCAGGGACGAAAATGCGAATATACAAATACAACTACAAGTGCAAATTTGTCATCTAATGGCCTGAATGGCTACAAAATCAAAATTATAACAAGATCTGAAATTGACAGGTGAAATCCTAAGCTGAATTTACGATGAAAATTCCGAATAAGATAAAACATACAATAAATTTTCGATCAATTAGTAGCTGTTACCTGCGGAAGATATGACGGCACGGCGCACTGGCTCTTGTATCCTTAGTACCTTCAGATGCTGCAGTGGGAGAACTGAGCGAGTGGGTCGAGAAACATCAAATTATATGATGATTCGAAATCGTGGCAGTCTTTGTGAATACATTTTCTGGCCTCGAAAATGATTGAATATGTATTAGCAGGCTCGAGTGCGTGCGATGCGGCGTCTTCTCTGGCCACACCCACAAGAATACCATATATGGAATGTCAGTGATAATTTCAGGTAATGATGTCCGACAGATGGCGCTGTTCTTAGGGTTGTGACATTACGCTTTAGTATTGGGCGAAGTCAAAAAGACCTCGAGAACCAAACGAGTTGAAACATATACCAATAATAATATACTATTCGACTGGCTGGAGTGCATATTTAGGCGGGAAGGATTTGTCTTGAATTAGTTTACTTGATGTGAAACAAGCCCTGATTTATCAGTATTGAATTAATTTCTGGCCCTGATTGAAATTGATCCCATATAGCTACACAACAAATTTCACCATCACAGCATTTTCTGTTAATTGTACATAAAATTAATGACTATGAAATTTTCATAACAGAAATTTCATAGTCATACATTTCCTCTTTCTTTTTCTGTGACGGTGAAATTTATTGTGCACTCTGTCCTGTGTTTAAAGGGAGAAGGAGCCAGCAACTAACGGGCATAAGTTAAGAAAAAATATGAGTTCTTGCCAACCAATCAGATCGCACGTGCACAGGTCTGGAGCTGACCACGCGTGATCGATGCATGCCACCCGACGTGTGTTCGTCGCGCCGTGGTAATGTATGCACTGTTTGAATCGATAAGCTCCTCCCCCTATAGCTGTTTCTGCAAGTTTTACCCCGGGATAGAACTTGCAAAGACGTAAAATAAACACAAATTATTTATGGGGCCTTGCTGAGGGTGAGTATCACACAGTACCCCTTCTTTATCACCATGTACTATAATTCTCACAATTCTCACAATGTCATGTTTTTTTCTTAACTTACATGTATGCTTGTTAGTTGCTTGCTCCTTCTCCCTTTAAGTTTACTTCCAATCTTGCTATTTCTTTAATACGGAGTGATACTATTGACTTACAATACGTTGACAGACACAACCTGTTTATAAATTCATGCACCTGTGCATGCCAATCAAATATCAATGACATTTTCACACAACTTTTTTTGTTAGTATTATCATTTTGATTCAGTACTAACAATCAATAATAGAACGTTTCGGTAATATGCGAATTTCATGCATACTTTCTTTGAATTTTGACAAAGGTTGCTGTTGATAACTTGATATAGCTTACCGGAATTGCAACAACGAATGTATGCAAGTTGCATTTTTATTATTAAAAATGTGTTCATAGAAACAGATGAAAGAAATAGCTCATCACCAGGCTGCACAAGGAAAATGTGCATACATTTGATTACATTACCGAGGCTGTGTGAACCAGTGGTCCACGAACAGTGAGAAACATAACGTGAAACAGAGATAGATAATGAAAACAGACAGATTGTGTTCTATGATTACGCCATGATAAGCGGCTCTCGCATGTGTTCTGAATACATTATGTATTCACCCACAGTCTTAGTCTATAATTCCATATTCATAATTATTCACGTGTCTGCATGTTCTGCATGTTTTAGAATGATGTTATATACATTGGGAGCAGAAATAGCAGAATAGCGTTGTTCGCATGCCATACTAGTCTAGGTTCTAGCCGTTTCTATTTCGGTTTAATTTCTCCGAGTTGCAGCCAATACTCGAATATCGCACCACGCCGGCGTGAGGGCGATTTACCCGTGATTGCGTCGCCCGAACAAAATCCAACAGCCCAATCACTGGGGTAATGCGGCCGCTCACTCGGCGACCCCTGTGCGATATTCGAGATTTGGCATGCAACTCGGAGAAATTAAACCGAAATTAGAAACGGCTAGAAACCTAGTACCTAATGCCATACACGGACAATCGGGGCTGTTTGGATGTAAACACCCACACTACCCCCCTTTTGTTATTTTGAAAAAAAAAATACCACGAAAACACCCCCTTTCCGCGAAAAATCCCCTTTTAAGCAAACGAAAAAAAAAAATTGGATGAATGAGAACAGCCTATTTGAGTAATGTGTAACTTGATGACCTCCCCCCTTTTCCTTTGTTTCTTTCGACATTAATTGACCCCCCCCGCCCCCTGCTTTTTTGTTTTGCGTTGTTACGTAATCGATTGTATTCGTAGAACGGGGGGCACCGGTAAAATCTTGGGAAGGGCGAAAAATCTGGGTCAGGACAAATTCCCCCCATTTTTTTACCAGTTCAAATAGGTATCCAACAAATTAGTGGGGTGGCTTAGTGCTATTACGTTTATTTGGTGGATAAATGCACCATTTTTGTACAGAGTTCCTCATGGACTAACTTTTGATTTTAGAAGGGGTACCACCCCAAACCGAGTTCAGATCAGGGTCAGCGGCGTATCGGTAGGGATAAACCCCCCTCCCATTGATACATAAATGTGAATTTTTGCCACCTTATACTCACATATAACTGCAAGCTGTATGATACAAATTATGCACAGAGCTATTGTTTATTTAAGAATAATGGATAGGACAGAATAGCACCCAGAGTTGTAACCCTACCCCAAACCAATGCCCCCAAGGACCCCCCCACCACACACACACCTCGGCATATGTTTGGCGGTTAACAAATGTGGGAAAAACACCACTTTTTGGTAAATATTAGACGGTTCCCTATGAACTAAATTTTGATTTTTAGAAGGGGAGGCACTAAATCCAGGATCGGGGGCATCGGATGGGGGTGACCCCTCCCACCCCCCACTTAGGTACAGAAATGTGAATTTATATGGCACTAGTGTATCATATAAATGCAGCTGATGATGCGAAACTATGCTAAAATATCTATTTATATAGATGAATAGGACAGGGATGCCAGATGAAAACCCTACCCCAGAATGCTTCAAGACACTCCGCCCACCCCCCATACACACACCCGGTACATATTTAGACTATATGATTAAATTACAAGGTGGTAACACAATACGCATTATTCGTATAGCTTCCTCTATGGAACTAATTTTGATTTTTAGAAGGTGAGCCACCCAAACAAGGGTCTCAGGATCAGATCGGGGGAATGGCGGGTGACCCTTCATGAAATATGGATATGCCACTTGTCAGTATGTGAGCTGTGTATGCGTGGATATTCTTGGCGCACAAATATGAACGATGTGATATCATTTGAAAACAGAGCAGGAAAGCAATCGGGTATGTACTTCTCTCTACTCCAGCAATCCCACAACCCCCATACCCCTGCAAGACAAGACGTCCCACTCCACGCCGAATTTGGCACGTAGACAGGCGACTTAGCCAATCGATCTTTAACAATCAACAGTTCAAACATTCATATATCCGAGCATCTTCCAGGATGAGAGGGGCAGTGAAAGGGATTCATGAGGACCACGAACGATGCCCAACGGACAGCGCAGGTTAACCGAAGAGCTACAAGACGATGTATCATGAAAACAAATACATTAGGTATTCATTCATTAGAAATATTGAAGGAAAAAGCCGGCCACTTATAACCCAAAAAGGGAAGCACTTCCATATAAGGCAGACACTTTTATGTAAAGACAGTATTTTTCTATGTATAGAGACATTACATTATACAGAGCGGGACTCTTTCGATGCAAAAGCTGCACTTTTCCTATTTGAAGGCGTCACTTCCGGCCTTAAGAAAAAGGCTTATTAACTCTTGCATTAGGTGACAATTCCATACCAATAAAAGGCATTTATATTGAAAGGCAGTTTCATGACTAAAAAAATGGGCACTGCGCTCCCCATTCTGCTATCACTGCGCCTCTGCTATCGTATCCTTAGTAACCCTCCTCCAATTCCTGACTGATTACGATGTAGTTTCACAAACTTGTATTCCCTTACATGTATACACTAGTGGCAAACTTATTAAGAGTTTATATAGCACGCGCCCATAAGCGTTGACCCCAGCCCTCTTTTCCATGAACTTATTTCTTCTTTTCTCATCTGGTAAAATACGTATTCGTTTGCTTAAAATTCATATCTATTTTTGGCTCAGACCACCGCTGATATTACAATGGTGGGATGTCTTGGAGTATGTGGGCTAGAAGGGTAGTGTAGTACACCCAGAGCCTTCATGTGTAGTTTTAAACCTGCATTCATATATCTATTGTGCATACTTTTATATACCAGTCACAATAACGCTATATGCCGCATACACATGACGCCAAAAATTCACATTATTCTGTATCATGGAAGGGGGTTAACCACAACATGCTACCCCGATTCCTGAACCCACATTTGGGGGTCTCCCCTTCTACAATCAAAAGTTTACTTAATAAGAACTTTACAAAAACTGGTGGCAACTTTATCACATCTATGTAACGGCAAATTTTTGTTTAGACTGACGAGTACTCGGGACTGAAGGGGTGGATAATTTATTAAGGTGGTCTTGGCGCATCATTATGTGACGGTAGGAGAGGGAATGGGGATAGGTGTAATACCTCTGTCCTGTTTTGAAACATGTCACATAAATCAATATTATTTGGGATAATACCGACTTTCCATCAAGTTACACATACAATAGATGAGTACACTGTGCCATAAAACTATATTTTCTGCTACCGATGGGAGGGGTTCGCATCAACCATGCCTTCCCCTGATCATGAGCTGGTTTGGCCAGGCTCCTCACCTTTAAAATCATAAATTTGTAACGGAAGCGTCATGCCCACCAAAATGTGTGCGTTTATCCACCTTGTAGCCAGTTAGCCAGTTGCGGATTCCGCTGCTAAAACTTGAAAAAAAATGCCTAAAAAATTTAAAATTGCTTCTAGCTGGCGACAACTACGTCGTGATAACATTTTTGGTAAATACCTAAACCATCCTGGAACAGGTCATGTTTTGGGTTGCAAGATTGTCTCAAAAGTCTATTTTTGGGCGTTTGAAATTTCGTTGAAAATTTATTTTATGAAATTTCACAAGTCATTACAGTATGTTATGAAATGTATACACTAGATCTGAGAACTATTGAACAATCTTTTAGATACTGTGAGTCAAGTAGTTGGGATGTCCCCTTGATAGCTGACTCTGTTTACAAAAATATTCTCATTCCTACTTAGACTTAAGTATCATTATTTCGGCAAGCCCTACCCATTTGTGTCCCGTACGACACATAAACTTAAAAGAAGTTTTGATTGTGCTTCAGTTTCAGGGGCTACAAGCTTATAGTACAGAATTCTCTAAATTGGTGATGTAAGTAGTCATATGATACCATAAAGTTAGGATTTAACTCATGTATCTTCTATTAATAACATCATCAACTTTGTCCCGTACGACACATTTTGTGTCGTACGGGACATTTTTCTGTGTCGTACGGGACATATCCCTTGCAACAGAGTGTATTTTTTCAAAAGTTTAATGATTTAAAATTAAATTCATAAATTTATAATATTTGAACCTATTCATTTTTTCATCTGAACAAAAATTTACGCCCTTACACCATGTTTTTTCATTTGTAATCTGTTATAGCACCTGTTCCAAGCTTTCTTCATGTATAGGCCTACTGGCCTAGGTTAACAAATTCAAAGTGGGAGAGGAAGGGAAAAGGAATAGGGGAGGGGGTCTAGAAGATGTATCCAAACATTTATGTACTGCTCAGAACACATTAGGTTGTATACTTGCAAAAATATTTGTCTAAAATATCAAGTGTGTTGTACAGGACACAAAGTGTCGTACGGGACATGGGAATCGCACCATTCCTATGTCCCGTACGACACATTTTGTCCTGTACAACATACTTAATATTTCCAAAGATTTTTGCAATTCTTATGATGTGTATACATTTTAAAGTGTCAGTTTAATCGCTTTGTAATAAAATATTACCAAATTAAGAGAAATGCAATGTTTTTATTGATGTAAAGCCACTGTTTAA